>ML368587.1:0-58237 GCA_005239525.1 Nicotiana knightiana | reverse complement strand
ACCGATAAGCCAAACCGTTAAGAGTATATAACCGCCCAATCCGCCCGATAAGCAGCCCTAATTTCAATCCAACAAAAGAAATTCTCAATATACCATTTTCAGTATTAAACTAAAAGCTAAACTACAGCAGGAGTAACAATTTTAAAGGTTCCAAAATGTGATTTAAATTTTTATTCAGTATCAAGATCTTAAGGCAGAACTACAAGCATTTGAAGACTGTCACAACTCACAAAGCTGCACATAAAACAACAATTCAACTAACAACTCCACTTTACACTTTGCTTTTCTATAACAACTTAACACTTTTTGCAGGCAAGATTTCATTATTTCATAATAAACCCAATAATTTTCACAATAATTTTAGTTTAAACTTCTCACTGCAAAATTAAACACATAGTAACAACACCCAGAAGCATATAAACCATAATTCTAAAGAAAAAATCAAAAAAGATTAAATTTTTGCCTCAAAGTAAACATACCCAGTATCTCAATTGCCCACATACAAAGTGCAAACAGCTCAAAATTCCAAGCTAACAAAAATAGGAGATAAAAAGATCCCAACTTTCACAATGCACATGCTAATTTCACTAGCCATGAACCCTAATTGAACTACAAAATCCACAAAACTAAAAGAAAGAAAATGAAATCTTGAAAACACTTACCACTGCTGTCGTACGGTTCGTAGTCCATAGCCAGTTTGCAAACTTAACCTAACCCCCAGATGATAAAAGAAACCAAATCAAGACTTCAGAGGGTGCTTTTTGAAAACCAAATAAGGACAATAATATTGAAGCCCCAAAGAGCTAGGTATTTAGAAAATTAAGCAAAAACCAAAAAGGCTATTGGGTTTGTGAGGGAACTCTTTTTAGGGTTAGGAATTAGAAAACAAGGGAATCGATTACGTGATTATGAAAGAATTGAAGGCGAAGAGGAGAAGGAGAACCCAGCAAAGGAGGAAAACGGACGTGAAATAGGTCTATAGATTTTGGTTTATTGGAAGGTTTGAGTTCCGCTTCCTGGGTTGAGTTGACTCGTTCTGGTTTGTCTTAACTCGGCCGTGTCGCGGACAGACACAAGGGATTTGGGAATTTTTGTTTGAGATTTCAAAGCATTTTGACTTCTTTAAATTTGACCTTAAAAGTAACTTGAGTTGAAGTCGTTGTTCCACTTAAACTAACAAAGTATAACATGTTCTGTGAAAATTGAGATGTCGTTTACCAAAAAAGAATCATTAGTAAATATTACGAGTTTAACTTATATGCATTTCTAATGTAAAAATTTTTTTTAACTATTAAGGGTGTGTTTGGTATGAAGGAATACATTTTTCGAAAAATATTTTCTAATTTTCTCATAAATATTTTAGAAAATATTTTTCTCATTAACTCATTTTTCCCCAATTGGAGAAAAATATAGGGAAAACATTTTTCAAACCCTTTTTCAACTTTCCCCACCCTTTTGGCCATCCCCATCATTCCCCACTAACCCACCTCCACCACCATCCACCCATCACCACCCCACCAACCACCACTGCCTATCCCCACACTAAATAGAAATATTATTAATAGTATTTTATTTTCATATTGTAGAAATAAGTATTTTCTTTTCATAATAGTAAAAAAATATTTTTTCATTTTGACAAAGAAAATATTTTATTTTCATGACGTAGAAAAAATATTTTCTTTTATTTTAACAAAATAATGTAGTAAAAGTATTTTCCTTTATTTATATAAAATGAGTATTTTCTTTTCATGATGTAGAAAAATTATTTTCTTTCATGTCAACAAAATGAGTATTTTATTTTCATGTTGTAGAAAGAGTATTTTCTTTTTCAAGCAAAAAAAGAGTATTTTCTTTTTAGTTATGGAGCACAAATTTCAACATTGTTTTTGCGTAAAAAAAAGTTAATGCAGAACATTAGTTCCTTTGAGTTTGTGTGAATTTTTAGAAGAATAATTAAATTTTTGAAGAAATAAAGTATTGAAAACGTTGGGTATTTGGGGCGAGGGGGGAGAGAGCACAGAAAACATAGGGACTTGGGGGAAGGAAAGTAGCATAAAAAATTATTTTCCTAAAAAATATTTTCTACTCTAACCAAACACCGAAAAATATTTTTCGAATTTTTTTTTTCAATCACCAACCAAACAAGAAAAAATAAGTGATAAAGTCATTCATTTTCCATGAAAACATTTTCCTTCATGCCAAACACACCTTAAATTATCGTTATATGATAGAGAAGATAACTTTATTATAAAAAACTACTTTAAAATATTTTTTGGATGAGCTAATAGCATACAAATTTCTTTTCAATATTTATTTATATAACTAAGCTCGTATATATTTTTCTGCTTCTATATTTATTTGTGTGCTTTCCTTAAGTTGATCAAAGTTGTTGCGTGTATGAAAATAAAAAATTTAAATATGAATATATAGAATTGGAAAAAAAATCATATAGGTATAAAAGTATAGACGGTCTCATTAGTAAATTAATAATTAGATCGGATAGTTTAATTAGATCATGCATTGTCCTTCTTCTGCTTTATGTGGATAATATTGCTTTCTCTTAATGATTTAGCTTCGACAAATGAGCTTAAGAGAAGATTAAGAACCCAATTGGATATGAAATATTTAGGAGACTCAAAGTCTCTTCCAGAGATTAAAGTGATGAGGTCACAAAGAGTTTTGGAACCCAGTGCAACTATTCATTGGATTTATAGTCAAAAACTAATCTTTCTGCATGCAAACCGGAGTAAGATCTAAAATTAGCCTTAGATGCAGGAGAGTTATTGAATGACCTATATACTTGCAAGGAGACTTATTGAAACTCTTTTCTATTTGATTAATTATCCCCCAAACATTGCTTACACTTACAACATAGGATATAGTGATCAGCCGATTTTTACCTGGACAAGTCGAGATCATCTCACTTAGAAGTTGCTTTTCGCATTCTGTGATGCATCAAAACCTCACCATAAAGAGGTTGATTCTTGCCTATGTCATCCTTTCTTCCGTTGTCTTGTTACTATTATATTGATTTCATTAAGGCAATAGATTATTCTGATTGAATTTCAAACATCGTCCCCATACCCAAGAGGGTTGGACGATTAACACATATGGACAAAGAAACAACAAAATATACACGTTAGACCTGCGTAATGTCAGATTCTAGGCTATCACTAATATTCTTCAAACACTTCTATGAATTTCCATACTTAAGGGTGCTCATGAAAATTGAAAAATCAAACCAAATTAGAAAAAAATCGATAATATTTTGGTTTGATTTTATTTTATATTTTGAAGTTTGATAACCACAAATTTGGTTTGATTTTGGTTTAAGTAAAAAAAAATACACCAAACCGACTATAAATTGCCAATTCAAACTTAATATTATATATGTATATTATGTATGAGTTTTTGAAAAATTATGGCACATATTAATCATTTGCTCTCTTCGCTTGTAGGCTAGTTCTTTTCCTGTATAATAATCTAGTTCGTTACATTTGCATTCTAGTTTGATAGGTAGTCTTTATTTTGCTAAATCCAAAAGTTTACCTCATGTTAAAAATAAGTCCTTAAATATTCATCACTTTTTAATTCAATTATCATCAAGATATCTTAGTAAATAATATATTATCTCAAAGAGTAATTGGATTGTGTCACGACCCAATTCTCCTATAGGCCGCGATGGCGTCCAGCTCCGCTGCTAGGCAAACCAACCGCGAACTAATCATGTGATTGCTCTTTTTAATAAGTTTCCAAGTAATTAAATTTCATTCATTAAAAGGTTAAGAAACTGCAAATTTTTAAATCAATAAACGAAAGCAGCTGAGTGCAATGATAGCAATAGAATAATCCAAAACCATATGCCTGCTAGTGTATGTGCCAAGACCTGGTGTCACAAGTGCTTGATCACTAATAGATTATACAAAACTCTAGCTAATGTATGAAATGAAAATAGACAGAAATAAATGCAAAGGAGAGACTCTACGTGCTGCGAAACGGCTCATGAAGCAGTTCACCACTAAGCCTCCGGAAAACGGGGATGCGCGTCGGTATCGCCAGATGCACCTGCCTCAGATCCTGCACGTTCACCTCGTGCGTGCGTAGCCCCCACAATTAGAAGCAATTATTAATTTAAATCACCTATGAGATAAATTCTCTCTTACAAGGTTAGACAAGAGACTTACCTCGTCTCAAGCTCACTTTCCGACCCAAAATTTCATTCTAACACCTCAACGTTGTGCCGAACAATCCAAAGCTAGTAAAATGTTATATAAATTAATAAATACATGTTCAAAAGTTCATAATTTAACTATTAGAGTAATTACCCAACCCAAATTGGAAGATTCCTAAAATTCACCCCCGAGCCCACGTGCCCGGATCCAGAAAAATTTGATGAAAATCGTTACCCATAACCTTACAAACTCAAACATATAATTTTAATCCCATTTCATAATCATTTTCGTGGTTAAATCTCATTTTTATCAAAACCTAGATTTTTCATCTAACCCCATGTTTTCACAATTTTTATATGTTTAAATCTACCCATAATTTATATATTTAACTCACATTATATAAAAATTACTTACCTCAATGTGCTAGGTGAAAACCCCTCTCCAAGAGCTCCAAAACTGCCCAAGAGATCAAATAAAATGAGCCAAAATAGCCTAAGTCCCGCATTAAATGGACCATTCTGCCTCCAGCAATTTCGCACCTCTCGAGGGACAACCGTTTTTGCGGCTCTGCATCTGCAAACATCATCGCAGATGCGGCCCTTGCCCAGTTTCCCTTCTTCCGCATCTGCGGACAGCTAGCCCGCTTCTACGGGACCACTTATGTGACGCGAGTGTCGCTCCTGTGGCTTTGGCCGCTTCTGTGGTTGCTTCTATCGCACCTACGAATGCGCAGGTGCGCGCCGTGTTCCGCATCTGCAGTTGCTAGGCTACCCATGTTGGGCCGCTTCTTCGGTTGGCTCACTTCTGCGAGCTCGCACCTGCGGCTGGCCCTCCGCAGGTGCGATTGCACCAGAAGATGGGTGCTTCAGCTGTTCACCCAAGGCTAAACAACCTCTGCGCATCATCCGAATGGCATCCAGGGTCCCCGAGGCCCCTTCCAAACATGATAAAAAGTTTGAAATCATTAAACGGACTCGCTCCCACTTTCAAAACGCTAAAAGCAACACTGAAACTAAATTTAAAGAACTTTAAAACCTTCAAGGTGCCAACTATCAATATTAAGCGTTGAAACGTTCCCAGGTCATCCAAAACCCGATTTGAATATACGCCCAAGTCCAAAATTATTATACGAACCTATTGGGACTGTCAAATCCCGGTTCTGAGGTCTTTTACTCAAAAACGTTGTCCAAAGTAAAAATTAGCCTTTTAGCCAACCTTAAGGAACCAAGTGTTACGATTTCAACCCGAACCCTTCAAAATCCCAAACTAACCATCCCCGCGAGTTATAAAGCAGTTAAAACACATACGGGGAGTCTTATTTAGGGGAACGCGGACCTAGAAAATAAAACGACTAGTCGGGTCGTTACATTCTCCACCTCTTAAACAAACGTTCATCCTCGAACGAGTCTAGAATCATACTTGGGGTTCTGAATAAGCATGGATATCTGCTCTACATATCTTCATCGATCTCCCAAGTCGCCTCTTCGACTGGTTAACCCCTCCAATGAACTTTTACTGCAGAAATCTTCTTGGACCGCAACTGGCGAACCTGCTTATCAATAATGGAAACTAGCTCCTCCTCATAACCCAGGGTCTCATCTAACTGAACTGTGTTGTAGTCTAACACATGCGACTTGTCGGCATGGTACCTCCGGAGCATAGACACGTGGAAAACCGGATGAACTCCCGATAGACTGGGAGGAGAATAAAGCTCATAAGAAACCTCCCCAACTCGTCTCAACACCTCAAATGGACCTATAAACCATGGGCTCAACTTGCTCTTCTTTCCAAACCTCATGATCCCCTTCATCCACGAGACCTTCAAGAGAACTTTCTCGCTCACCATAAATGATTAATCACGCGCCTTCTAATTCGTGTAACTCTTCTGTCTAGGTTGTGATGTGCGAAGTCGCTCTTGAATCAACCTTACCTTTTCCAAGGCATCCTTCACCAAATCAGTACCATATAACTTAGCTTCGCCGGGCTCAAACCATCTGATGGGAGAATGACATCGCCGACCATATAAAGCCTCAAATGGAGCCATCTCAATGCAACACTGATAATTGTTGTTGTAAGCAAACTCGGCCAAAGGCAAGAATTGATCCCACTGCCCTCCGAAGTCAATCACACATGTTCTAAGCATATCCTCCAAGATTTGAATTGTCTGCTCCGACTGCCTGTCGGTCTGCGAATGAAAGGTTGTGCTGAACTCTACCCGGGTCCCCAACTCACTCTGTACTGCCCTCCAAAAATGTGAAGTAAACAAAGGGCCTCTATTTGATATGATGGAAACAGGTCGTGATACATCTTCGTAGCACCTGGATGAATAGAATACTGAGAACTGTGTGTTTGCTCTAGGATTTTCTCCCTCAAGACATCAACATTGGGAACACATAGACGACCCTAGAGTCGAAGAAAACCATTCTCACCAATAGTAGCTTCCTTGGCACCACCCTGTAGTACCATCTCCCGAAGAACCAACAAGTGAGGATCATCAAACTGACGAGCTTTGATCTGCTCAAATAGTGAAGATTGGGCAACGACGCATGCAAGAACTTGGTTGGGCTCTGAACATCCAACCTCACAAGTCTGTTGGATAAGGACTAAATTTCCAAAGAAAGTGTCCTCTCCACTGCTGAAATGAATGCCAAACTATCTATACTCTCCGCCTTTCTGCTCAAGACATCTGCAACTACATTCGCCTTTCCCGGATGATAAATGATGGTAATATCATAATCCTTTAGTAACTCAAGCCACCTACGCTATCTCAAATTGAGATCCCTCTACTTGAAAAAATGATGAAAGTTGTGATGATCAGTGTAAGCCTCACAGGATACCCCATAAGAATAATGCCTCCAGATCTTAAGAGCATGAACAATCGCGGCCAACTCCAAATCACGACCCAATTCTCCTATAGGCTGTGATGGCACCCAGCTCCGCCGCTAGGCAAGCCAACCGCAAACTAACCACATGTTTACTCTTTTTAATAAGTTTCAATAAATTAAATTCCATTAATTAAAAGTTTAAGAAATCACAAATTTTTAAATAAATAAAAATAAGCAGTTGAGTGCAATCATAACAATAGAATAATCCAAAACTATATGCCTGGTGTGTGCCAAGACCTGGTGTCACAAGAGTATGAGCACTGATTATACAAAACTCTAGCTACTGTCTGAAAAGAAAATAGACATAATAAATGCAAAGGGCAGACCCTATGCGCATCACTATGTCTCCGAGTAACGAGGATGCGCGTCGGTACGATCGCCAGATGCACCTGCCTCAGATCCTGCACGGTCAATGCAAAAGTATAGTGTGAGTACATAAATAATATGTATCCAGTAAGTATCAAGTCTAACCTTGAAGAAGTAGTGACGGGAGGTCGACATTGACACTTACTAGGGCCAACAATAATAAATAAAGAAGTTCTAAATAAGCATGGGTTATGCATATAATTACAACAATTCAATAACAACCAGGAAATACACAATTCCTTTACACGTGAGAAATCTCACATAACTTTCTGTCTGATGTTATTTTAACCTTTCAAACCATGAAATAACATCAAATATAAAAATTTAAAATCCAAGTATTATCACACACAATTATGCTGAGGTCGTATAGCCCGATCCGGAATAACGTGTACACTGCTAAGGGACTTGCGGCATGATCCATAGATGCATCTATCTACTGCCGAGGCATTCGGCACGCTCCACAAGAAGAGAGGATACTTTATAAACACTTGGCTTAAAAGTTATTACAAGGCAAATATACAATTCCCATTAACGGTCAAGTATTCCGCTTACAATTCAAGTAAGTGAAATTTTGTCCTTTACAATTACTCTAACAAGTTCCAATGTGATTTAGGCACTTTAAATAACAATTAGGGTGCAAAAATTACAAGTAATTCATGAATTGGGGTCCTAAACTACCCCGACATAAGCATAATTAGCAGCTACGCACGGACTCTCGTCAGCTCGTGCGTAAGTAGCCCCCACAATTAGAAGTAATTATTAATTTAAATCACCTATGGGTTAAATTCTCTTTTACAAGGTTAGACAAGAGACTTACCTCATCTCAAAAATCACTTTTCGGCCCAAAATTTTGTTCTAAAGCCTTTAACGCAGTGCCGAACAATCCAAAACTAGTCAAGTGTTATACTCCCTCCGCTTCAATTTAGATGAGGTAGTTTGACCCGGCATAGAATTTAAGAAAATAAAAAAATTTGAAACTTGTGGTCTTAAATGTTTTAGGGGTAAAAGCTTTGTAGGGCCATGACATTAGTGTGAATATAAAAGCTTCTTATTAAGGGTAAAATGGGTAAAATAAAGAGTATAAAGTTAAATTATGTGGGTTTAAACCTTAAGTTGGTGTTTCGAAACCTCAAATATCTCTTTTTAACCTTCCTCGATTTGCATGCGCATTCCGTGTCTTTTTCCGGGAGGTTTTTATGTCAAAAGTTGATAAAATGAGAAATTTTTCCTTAAAGATCCATTTGAGTTGACTTCGGTCAATGTATTGAGCAAACAGACCCAGATCCCTATTTTGACAATCCCGGTAGGTCTGTATCGTGATTTGGTACCTGTATATGCCCAGAATCAAATTCGGAGGTCTCCAAAAATTTGTAGTTTAAAGGCTTAATAAATTTAAAGATTTGACCAATGTTTGACTTTGTTGATATCGGGTCCGTAATTTGGTTCCGAAACTCTGTATATGTCCATTACAATATTTATGATTTGTCTGCAAAATTTTTTGAGAACGAAATTGGTTTGACGTGATTCGGATGTCCGGTTGTTAAATTAAAAGTTCTTAAGTTCCATTGAAAGTTTCATTTGATTTAGTGTCTGATTTGTAGTTCTAGGTGTTATTTTGGTGCTTTGATTGCACAAGCGAGTTCGTATGAGATTTTTGGATTTGTGTGCATGTTTGGTTTGGAGCCCCGAGGGCTCGGGTGAGTTTCGGATAGGCTACGGAAGGATTTTGGACTTAGAATCATAGCTGGTGTTATTCTGTTTCTGGTGCAGGCCTCTAGCTTCGTAATTGCGATATGGCAGACTTTCTGTCAAGTTGGGCACCAATGGTCCGCAATTGCGACCATATCTATTGCGAAGTGGGTCTGCGGGAGCAGTGTTCGCATTTGTGATCAAACTGATCGCAATTGTGAAGAGTTCAAGTTTGCAATTGCGAACAAACCATCGCAATTGCGATGACAGTAGAAATATGAGACTTTCACAATTGCGAGGGATTTCTCGCATTTGCGGTATTGCGACATATGCAGCTGAACTTAATATGGCAAAAATGGGATTTTTGTTCATTCTCTCAAATTTGCAAACCTAGATACCTTAGAGGCGATTTTTCCTGGTGCTCTTCTTCCCCAATTTATTGGTAAGTGATTCTAACCTACTATCTTTCAATTACACATTACATTTTATAAGATTCCAACCTAAAATCTAGGATTTCATGGTAGAAATTGGGGATTTGGGTCGAATTAGGAATTTTTATAAAATTGGAATTTAGACCTCAAATTGAGGTCGTATTTCGAAACAAATTGCATAACTGGGCTCGGGGATGGATGGGCAATCGGGTTTTGGTCCGAACTTCAGGTTTGGACCAAGTGATCCTGAGAGTTTATTTTTGTTGACTTCTTCAATAATGACCTAAATTGAACCTTTTTCATTCGTGGGTGGTTCCTAAGGAATATTTTGAATCGTCTGGTTGATAAATTTCTAGATTTGGTTAGTTCGGAGGTTTCGAAAGGCAAAGTCGTGGTTGAGCTTTGAGTCAATTTTTGGAGCGAGGTAAGTGTCGTGGTTAACCTTGACTTGAGGGATTAGGACTTTTTGCCTATTTTTTACGTGTTTAAATGTTGGTTACAACGTATATGTGATGTGATGAGTACTTATGCATTGTTGTTGGATTAGAGCATACGGTGAAACTTGTTTCTCGTGATTTATTTCCTTCTTCGTTTATGAAATACATGCCTAGACTAGTTTATCACTAATTTGATCATTCTTTCCGCATTTATGAATTATTTGTAATAATTGAATACTATTGGAAGTTGAGGCTCGGTATTTTGGAAACATTGTTGACGTAAGGTTTATTCTTGACCATTGTTTCTCCCAAATGTTATATGTTCTTTTCTTCATGGTAAGGGAGAGAGTGTTAATGCACGAAGGATGATGCCATGCCGATTATTGTGTTATTTTTGATTTATACATAGTGAGGAAGAGAGTTAAAGCTCCAAGGGTGATGTCGTGCCGCATTTATCATTTCATGATGAAATTGAGAGTAAAAGCGCGAAAGTTGATGTCGTGCCATTATTATTGTTTCATGGTGAGGTTGAGAGTAAAAGCATGAAGAGTGATGTCGTGCTATTTATATTCATTATGTTTATCCGTCTCATTGGATGAAGGTTTATTGACTGTTTCATGTTGTTATTCTCTATTGTAGTCACTGTATTCTGTACCCCTTTTCGCATGTCCCCTCCCAATAGTACATGTTTAAATATTTATTTGTTGTTATGTTGTTCGTATATTTTTGTCCGCACAGGTTTCTTAACGCTCGTCTAGGTTAGGCTCGACACCTACGGAGCACATTAGGTCGGTTGTACTCATACTATGCTCTGCACTTCTTGTGCAGATTTTGGCACTGGTCCCAACTATACGTGAAGTGCATCAGCTCGGATTATCATTTGGAGACTCGAGGTAGATCTGCTGGCGTCCGCAAACCTTGAAGTCCCCTTCCACTTTCCCTATTTACTGTTCTTTTCATTCAAGACAATTGTATTTATTTCAAACCCTATTTGCAGAGATTCTAGAAGCTCGTGTACTTGTGACTCCATATTCGGCTTGTAATTGGATGTTATTGGTTTTATGTCATTTCATACTTCATTTTAGTTTAATTTTGGTTTAATTGGTTTCACTTATTAGAATTGAGTAAAATTGGCTTAAAGATTCTTTAACGTTGGCTTGCCTAGCAAGTGAAATGTTAGGCGCCATCATGGTCCCAAATGTGGGAATTTTGGGTCGTGACAAGTTGGTATCAAAGAACTAGGTTACTTAGGTCTCACGAGTCACAAGCAGGCTTAGTAGAGTCTGGAGGATTGGTACGGAGACGTCTGTATTTATCTTCTAGAGGCTATGGAGTTTAGGAACAAATTTCACTTCTATTCTTCTTTGTCGTGCAATTTTATTCTCTCATTGATAACTTAAGTCTTCTACTCTTGTTATCTTGCAGATGGCGAGAACACATACTACATCTTCAGCTCGACGACAGTCAGATCCCCCAGTGGCAGCTCCTACTAGGGGCAGAGGACGAGGCTGAGGTTGCGTCAGGGGCCGAGGCAGAGGCAGGGCTCAGCCTAGAGCTCGAGCAGCAACACCAATAGTGTAGCCTCAGGTGGAATTTTATGAGGAGGTTCCAGCTCAAGCTTTACCTATTGGACCATCTCAGGTCTTGGAGGGGTTCATCGTCACCCTAGTGCTTCAGGGCGCTCTAGTCCGTTTGGTGGGCCTTATAGAGAGCGTGGCCCAGGCTTGTGCATTTCCTGTGGCACCAGCTATCTCTCATGCTAGGGGAGGAGAATAGACTCCCACTACTCACACTCCGGAGCAGATGCCTTCCCGGCATCAGACTCTAACAATCCTGCCAGTTGGGGTAGTTCAACCAGTTGTTGCGGCACAGGCCGGTGATAGGCCCGCCATGTTTTCTGAGGCATAATTGAGATTGGAAAAGTTTACTAAGATATTTCCAGTTCACTTCGGTGGTGCACCTTCTGAGGACCCACATAATTATGTTGATTGCTGCCATAAGGTGCTGCAGAACATGGGTATAGTTGAGACCAATGGGGTCGATTTTGCTGTATTTCAGATGACAGTTTTCGCCAAGAGGTGGTGGAGATATTACATGTTGAACAGACCAGCTGGGTCTCCTACACTTACTTGGGAGCAGTTCTCACAACTATTTCTAGAGAAGTTTCTCCCTACCACACTAAGGGAGGACTACCGCCAGTAGTTTGAGTGTCTCCAACAGGGCAGTATTTCAGTCACTCAGTATGAGATCCGTTTTGTGGATCTAGTTCATCATGATCTTCTTTTGCTTCCTACCAAGAGAGAGAGGGTGAGGAGGTTTATTGATGGACTCATTGACCCTATCAGGCTACAGATGTCCAAGGAGACTGGGGCTGAGATTTCCTTTCAGATGGCTGCTAATGTTGCTAGAGGATTGAGGTAGTTCTTGCACGGGAGAGAGAGCAGGGGTCTGAAAAGAGACCTTGTCATTCCGGTGGGTTCAGTGGCGCCTCATCTGGAGGCAGGGGTACTTTTGGTAAAGGCTATCCTCGCAGACCATATCATTCAGCACTCCAGGCATCTCACAGTGCTTCAGGTGGTCGCGGCCTTCATATGTCTCATCCCGATCAGCTAGCCTACAGTGCACCACTAGCTCCTATTAGTGCACCTCCGCTCCAGAGTTTTCAGGGTTGTTACTCAGGTCGACAGGGTCAGTTTCAGGGTCAGCAGTCGAGGTCCTGTTATACTTGTGGTGACCCGAGGCACATTTCTAGATCTTGCCCTCGGGCACCGGGAAGCTCACAGCAGTAGGGTTCTCGTGCCATGGTTCTGACACCGGTTGCTTTACCGCCTGCTCAGCCAGCTAAAGACAGGGGTCAGGCAGCCAGATGTGGAGGTCAAGTTGTTAGAGGTGGAGTCTAGCCAGTTAGAGGCCGTCCTAGAGACGTGGTTCAGAGTGGTGGGTCCCTGCCTCGATGTTATGCTTTCCCATCCAGGCCTGAGGCTGAGTCATCGGACATTGTTATCAAAGGTATAGGGATGCTTGAGTTCTATTTGATCCGGGCTCTACTTATTCCTATATGTCATCCTATTTTTCTTCATATCTGGTTGTGCCTCGTGATTCTTTAAGTGCTCTTGTATATGTGTCCACACATGTGGGAGATTCTATTGTTGTAGATCGTGTCTATCGTTCGTGTGTGGTTACTATTAGGAGTCTTGAGACTAGCGTAAATCTCCTACTTCTTGATATGGTATATTTTGATGTCATTTTGGGTATGGATTGGTTGTCACCTTATCATGCTATATTGGATTGTCACGCCAAGAAGATGACCTTAGACTTGTCGGGGTTGCCTCGATTAGCGTGAAGGGGGACTCCTGGCCATTCTACCAGCAGGGTTATCTCTTATGTGAAGGCTCGGCGTATGGTCGAGAAAGGGTGTCTAGCTTATTTGGCTTATGTCCGCGATTCTAGTGCGGAGGTTCCTTCCATGGATTCAATACCAGTTGTCCGTAAATTTCTAGAGGTGTTTCCTGCAGATCTGCAGGGGATCCACCCGACAGAGATATTGACTTCTGTATTGATTTGGCTCCGGGAACTCAATCAATTTCTATTCTGCCATACTGTATGGCCCTACCAGAGTTGAAAGATTGAAGGAGAAGTTGCAAGATTTGCTCGATAAGGGCTTCATTAGACCTAGTGTCTTGCCCTGGGGTGCGCCTGTGTTGTTCGTGAAAAAGAAAGATGGATCGATGAGGATGTGCATAGATTGCCGGCAGTTGAACAAAGTCACCATCAAGAACAAGTATTCATTATCGAGGATCGATGACTTATTTGATCAGCTTCAGAGTGCCAAAGTGTTTTTGAAGATTGATTTGAGGTCTGGCTAACATCAGTTGAGGATTAGGGCATCCGATGTCCATAAGACAGCTTTTCGGACTCGATATGAACATTATGAGTTTCTAGTGATGTCATTTGGGCTAACGAATGCCCCAACAACATTTATGGATTTGATGAACCGGGTGCTCAAGCCCTATTTGGATTCCTTTGTGATTGTGTTTATTGATGATATCTTGATCTACTCCCACAGTAGAGAGAAGCACGAGCAGCATCTTCTGATTGTACTTTAGACTCTAAGAGATAGCCAGTTATATGCCAAGTTCTTAAAGTGCGGGTTTTTGTTAGATTCAGTCGCTTTTTTAGGGCACGTAGTATCTGCAGAGGGTATTCAGGTAGATCCTAAGAAGATCAATGCAGTTCGAAACTGGCCTAGACCCACTTCAGCTACAGAGATCCGGAGATTCATAGGTTTGGCAGGTTATTACCGTCGGTTCATGGAGGGGGTTTCATCTATAGCATACCTGTTGACCAGTTTGACCCAGAAGGGTGCCCCATTCAGATGGTCAGACGAGTGTGAGGCGAGCTTTCAGAAGCTCAAGACTGCTTTGACTGTGGCGCCGGTGTTGGTGTTGCCCACAGGTTCAGGATCTTACAAGGTGTATTGTGATGCCTCTCATGTTGGGCTCGGTGTAGTATTGATACAGGATGGCAGGGTGATCGCATATGCGTCACAACAGTTAAAGGTTCATAAGAAGAATTACCTTGTTCATGAGTTAGAGTTGGCGGCCATTATTCATGCACTGAAGATTTGGAGGCACTGTCTTTACGGCATGCCGTGCGAGGTATTCACGGATCACCAGAGTCCACAGTATTTGTTCAAACAAAAGGATCTCAATTTGAGGCAGAGGAGGTGGTTATAGCTATTGAAAGACTATGATATCACCATCTTGTATCATCCTGGGAAGGCCAATATGGTGGTCGATGCCTTGAATAGAAAGGCAATGAGTATGGGCAGCCTTGCATATATTACAGTTGGTGAGAGAATGCTTGCTGCAGATGTTCAGGGATTGGCCAATCAGTTTGTGAGGTTAGATGTTTCAGAGCCCAGTCGTGTTCTAGCTTGTTTTTATAGCCCATATTTTCATACGTGAAAGTACACCATAAATAAATTGATGAAAGCTCGGAAATGAGATGTTACATCCCGCATTTTTGTACGTTAAAGTTTCGTCGTAAGTTAATCGACGTAAGTTCGGGAATGAGATTATTTTGGGATTATAAGTATTATGCTATTTCAAACAAGGGATAAGTAAATCCGTGAAGGTGAGAGGTTAAACAAATTGAAGAAAATAAGTTTCGTCGAAGTTTGACAATTTGGGATAAAATACGGTCCGAGCTATAATACCCCGTATTTATGGACTAGTGTCATACAAGGTACCACATAACTATGATAGTAAGGTGTATAAAGTGTGTTAAAAGTGAGTAGTATTTTAAGTAATTTAAGATAATTCTTAATTATGTGGGTAACTGATTAATTATTGGATTTGTTGATAAATATTTAAGAGAGATTTGTTGGATAATTATAAGGAGGGCAACATCCACGTGGGATTTTGGAAAGTTGGTAGCAAGTTGCTATCTAGTCATATGCTTAAGGAGGTGGTGGCTTATTTAGAGGAGTTTGTAGGTTAATCACCACATAAGTGGGTCCCACACCCCCTAAAATTAAAAGAACCCCTCTAAATCACTTAAGGGAGATACATATATCTCTAATTAAAAGAAGAATGCTTCAGCAAAACTCATATAGGTGAAAGCAACGTGATTTACTTCATTCTATTGCAAATATTCATTCTCTTTTGGCGGGAGGTCCTTTTTCTATGAGTAGTGCAGAAGATGTTGATGATACTTTCTCCAATACACACACAAAAGATTTTGAAGACTAAGATAGACAAAGCACGATACAATCTTTCTCAAGAATATCATACAAATTTTTCCCTACTTCGATCCATTGTTATGTGTTTTGTCGCAATTGACGTGTTAGAGGGATTGTCAAGAGAATCGGCTCAAGTATGTTAAAGATAAGCCCTTCCTTCATTTTGGCATGATCTCGTAATTACATGTGTTTGATAAAGAGGCATAAAGAGCAGTTCATACTCCCGAATTTATATACATTATTCTAGTCTCATAAGTTACAGTATTCTCCCTTATCGGGACTTTATATTCAATTGAGTATTGTCTCCTTCCAGTCAAGAGAGAAGAGGTTCTACACACACACACACACACATATATATATATATATATATATATACACACACACAATATTACAGTATTTTCACCACCATCGAGCTATAATCGGTGGGCAGGCCCCTATTGGGAAACCTCTTATCATATGATAAGTTATATACCGAACCTACTGTGGCCGAGCGCCTATGAGCGAGCCCAGAATGGCTAAGATACAGAGCCTAGTATGGCTGAGCGCTTATGAGCGAGCCTACTACGACAAAGCAGTTACACGTTCCGAGCCTTATAGGGCTAGACATTTATTTTACTTATTATATTGAGAAAGTTGAGTCAGTATCAACAAGTAAGTATATATCCAGATAATCTTTGACTCCCAGTTACTTTCAGTTATTATATTATCAGTTCAGTTTCAGCTTTCAGATATTTTATCGCCTTACATACTCGGTACATTATTTCGTACTAACGTCCCTTTTTCTGGGAACGTTGCATTTCATGCGTGCAGTTCAAATAGACAGACGGGTAGACCTCCTCAGTAGGTGTTTCCCGAGTTCAGCTTTATCGGTAAGCTCCATGTCCTTCGGAGTTTCCGGGTCTAAAGTTTTGTATAAACCTTATGTATATATGTATATAGGTTATGGGTAGGTCGGGGCCATGTTCCAATCACAGTACATCCATCAGTAGAGGCTTGTAGACATAACCCGTCAATTAGTGCAGTATGTTGGGCTTGTAGGCCTTGTATGTATATTTTGTTGGTTTGTCAGCTGTAGTAGTTATGACGGCCTTGCCGGCCAAGCTTTATATTGATGTTTAGTCAGCGTTGGTTTCCATTTAGTTTTATATTTTTCTTCGCAAATTGTCTTGCAATGTGTCCCATGGCCAAAGTATGACATTATATGTTCAGATTTCCTTAGTCGCAAGTTGGTACGCAAGGATAGGTGAGGCACCGGGTGCCCATCGCAGCCCATCGGTTTGGGTCGTGAAAAAAGTGGTATCAGAGTAGTTCTGTCCTAGGGAATCTATAAGTTGTGTCTAGTAGAATCTTGTTTATGGGTGTGTTGTACACCACACTTATAAGCAGGAGGCTAAATTTAGGATTGTCACTTTTTCTTCTTACTCTAGATCGTGTGGTGGAGCTCACATATAAGAATTCAAACTCCTAGCTTCTATTTTTCATAATAAGACGATACCTACAGTTGATAAGAGATTGAATGTGTCTATGGAAGATATGAGTTTGAGGAACTCAATTTTTCATGATGCATATGATAAGTAAATGTAAGGTCTTCAGTAGATCATATGTGTAGTAAGACGTGTAAGCCTCTTGATAAGGAGCTTTAAGGCAAGAATATCTATCCACCCCTATGGTGAAAGGCAATGAGATATGCAGAAGATAGATACAAGTTTCAACAAGTAAAAGAAGCAAGATAAAGAAGGGTACGAGGTGCCCAGTTAATGAAGATTATCAGTATTTACAATTCAGGCAGAGGAATATAAGCCTTTTGAGTTACCTTAAACAATAACATAGGTATGTACAATTGGCCACACCCATCTCATTTATGCCCTATGGGGGCTAACAGAAGTAGTATAAGAGAAAGACGGATATCAGGATCCAGTTGTGGTTAAAGTGACGCAAAATGGTGGATGGATTTTTTGAGTTAGTTGACATTTCCGAAGGATATTGCATATGTGCTAATAGATCTCCTCGTGAGACACCGAGATGGTGCACTCTAATATAATACAACTATATACGGGTACTGCAAAGATAGGCACTGGAAGCCTTGAAGGGATAAATATTACCTTAGTGTGGTTCCCATCCCTAGTTAAGAAAGAATGTTAGGCAACCCGAAGAGCCAGTAGATGGAGCAAGGGGAGCTAAAAGCAAAAGAATGTCTTGTTAAAGTTTTCAGAATAAAGTGATAGACAGAAATATTAGCAGGGAAATAAGAAGAGAGTTAATGAAGCATTGTGAGTAAGATATGATACATGATGATAACGGTAGATAAAAAAAATGACAGTGTTACGGAGTCTATAGTTAAGGGATGGAAAAGATGAGAGGTCACATACCTTGCGACAATAAAAGAGTATAGGCCATAAAGTCATATTCTTATTTCAAAAAATAAGTTCGTGACTCCAGTGCGACTACCAGAAGGAAAAGTTAGACCTAGAATAATAGAAATCGGTATGGGCTGGTGAACAAGATAAACTAAACATGAATTAGGGACTGAGTGATTGACATCATGAGAATTTTAGATTTCATTCCGGCGATTATAGAATGAACAATAGAAGAATAACCTTTAAAGGTCATTCAGGAAGACGCTTCCCAAAATCAAGCAATGTGAATAAAGTTAAGCTTAAGTTACTGTATGTGCCAGCTGCACGAAGTGTCACTATCGCGAGTAAGGAATTTTGTTATCCTTGGTACAGAAGGATTACTGCAAGGCGAATAAGGGTCATCAATGAAGTGAAAGGACGCCAAAGATGAAGAGGTAAAATATCTATAGGTAGGTCGTCGTAGCTTCAACTCTTAGTACTCCCCTAAAGGATGGAATATAGAGTGATGTGGTATTAAGTCAGAATTAAGTGGTTCTAGTAATTATGGAATGGTAAAGGAAGAACGCGATAAAAATAAAAAATGGATGAGATTGCACTTATTCAAAGTCTACAGATATGCTACCGTTCCGGAATATTATGCAAACACGACGTCAAGGCGAGGAAGTAAGGGTTCCTGCCAGAGATGTTATTGATAAATAAGGAGCCAGTACAAGACGTAAGTTAAGACAAAAGAAATAATCCAAGAAAAATTACGCCGAACATTGATATGAGAATGGGCCAATGAGTAGTTAGTAGTTGATTCAGGAAGAGCCTAGTTATGGCTAGATAAGAGGATACAGACAAATCAATAGATCGTGCAAGATAAACAGAGTGAACCCCAACATAGGGAATTCAGTCTCGCAGATATGAAATCGTGATTGAGAAATATTCAGATAGGAGTTGGGGTAGCTAAAGGTACCGTATGAGTAATATGGAAATAAAAGAGAATGCCACTGGGAAGACAGTCAAAATATCAGTTCAGAAGCAACCCTACAAGCACAAGGGCGTGGAGGTAAGTAACTACGGATAATTATTGGCGAGGAAGGACAATCAAAAGATCTGTAATAAGCTCACAACTTTACAAAAGTCAGAGGGTCCTCCCTAAATACTACAATAAAAGACTAACTGAGGAATTAAGGAAAAAGGCTTCAACCTAAGCTCGGTAAACTAAAGAGAAAATGATCTTATAACAATAGTCTCACAACAACATTGTATGCATTACATAAGAAAATAAAAACTACCATGGCTAATGAACGGGAAGTAAAATCAGAAGTGATATTCAAGATCATATGAGTTGTATGGAATTCCAATACGTGTAGGCACAAAGTTAAGCTAAGTGCGCACGTAACAAGGGGGCAGAAAGACCAGGAAAAGTAATTGCTTACATTTAAAGAAAGCTGAGAACGAACGAAAAGACTTATTCGATTAATGACCCAGAGTTAGTTACGTTATGAACGCACTTAAGAGTTTGGAGTTTTATACATGCAGCATATACGTTGATAATCATACAGACGTAGAAGACTCTGGTGTAAGTTAAAAGAAAGAATTGAGTCCAGGTCATAGACAAAGGATTGAATTGTTAGAAGATTGTATCATGGATATTCCATAGCGTCCATGAAGGGCTAAAGTAATAACTCATACCATGAGCCGCATATCGGAAGACAGCTTAAGCCTACATAAAGGTTGATCAGAAGAAAGAGGAAACTAAAGAGTTACATCAACCAAGTAAATCATGAGTCTGATTATTGGGCCTAGGAAATTATAGAAATCGTGATTGAGAACATTGCAGAATCAATCTTAATATCAGAGGTACAAAAGAGATAGTATAGTAGCCATATTCTATAACGACTCTACAATAAATCCAGTTAGAAGAGCCCAGCCTCATAAGATGTCAGTATGAAGCTCCCACCGGATTGTATATGCACCAGAGGTGCAAGTATTATAGTAGAGCTTCAAGTTGTGGATGTGAATTATACCTATGTGGAAGGGAGGCCATAAAAGAGATAGAATATATGACGCGAGCTTTTAAGCTAAGTAAGATAAAGGTGAACAACATACGAGATATTCTCAAATGCATAAGATTGTGGATAGAAGGCTAGAAGCATTGGGATTCAGTATCCAGGAATTATAGCAGCGTCCTCAGTGGCATATCTTCCAACCCATGGTTTCTAGGTACTGAGAGGTCTAATTAAGAGAGCAAAGAAGAGTTATAGACGATGTGATGTATCGCTTGATGTTCTAGAATAACACAAGGAAATCTATGGTGCAAGCAAGTTGAAGGAAGGTTACGAGTAATATAAATAGATATGTGTAGGTTGCAAGATAAAGTATGGTAAAGCGACAAGGTTTTAGGAAGACAGGGGTAAGGATAAGAAAGGGCAAGTGAGAAGGTGACGAGAATGGATAAGTCCTCAAGATTAAGCCCATGAAAACAAGAGAGCTAATGGTTTATCTAAGTTATACAAAGCTCAGTATAGACTGAATGAACTCAAAGGAGTCTAAGACTAGTAGCATTTATAAAAGATGGAATGCTTCCCTGGTATGAGGGTTTAATTGTGATAAATAAAGGATGAAGTTTGGTCCTTCGATTGAGTAATGATTTGAAGAAACAAAAAAAGTGGATTTCATGAATTGTACAGGATTAAAATACCCACGTAAGGTGAATCACATTGGGATGCTATGAAATACAATTATGGAAGCATGGTATCACCCCAGGTGGATCAGTCTAATCATTTTAGATGTTCCTCGATGAGACGTGAGCCATAGCGGCAGTGTTACATAAAAGGTCAAGTTATCAATGGTAGATTATAGATCAATATTGATGTGAATCAACAATGAATGTATAAGAGTTACAAAATATGAGATGAGAGTAGGTCGTCATTCTTAAGATGAACAGTAACGAGGAAGCATTAAAGGACTTAGATTTATACATATGTGATAAACAACGAAAGAGTAAGAGTTATGGTATAGTATGACCTACCTAGATGCAGTAAAGTCATACGAATGGATAACCGAGTCCATGAAATAAGATATAGCAATATTCGTAAATTCAACAAAGTATCGAGCAAAGAACTTCATTTTACTTATAGATGCCCAGAGGGACATCTTGTCAAGCTCTGTATATGTTCACAAAGTGAGGACTAGAGATGAGTCGCACAGGCACACTTACAAAGTCAGTGTCGTACATGTTGCATGATCGAAGGTAGCAAAAGTTACAAGATTGGAAGGATTCTGACCACGAGTCGTGGTATGAGAAAGATGCCTAAAGGGGGGGAGGGGGGGGGGGATTCCCTGGCCTTCGGTATTCATTCACAGAACAGTTGCCTATGTGGCAAGAGGAGTACTAAAGTATTCGCAAAAGCTATTGATTATGAGAATGATAAGTGCATCAGTCAACTTTCGAGGACGAATGTTCTAAATAGTGGAATGATGTTACACCCCATATTTTCATACGTGAAAGTACGCCATAGATAAATTGATGAAAGATCGGAAATGAGATGTTACATCCCGCACTTTTGTACGTTAAAGTTTCGTCGTAAGTTAATCGACGTAAGTTCGAGAATAAGATTATTTTGGGATTATAAGTATTATGCTATTTCAGACAAGGGATAAGTAAATTCGTGAAGGTGAGAGGGTAAACAAATCGAAGAAAATAATTTTCGTCGAAGTTTGAAAATTTGGGATAAAATACGACTCGAGCTATAATACCCCGTATTTATGAACTAGTGTCATACAAGGTATCACATGACCATGATAGTAAGGTGTATAAAGTGTGTTAAAAGTGATTAGTATTTTAAGTAATTTGAGATAATTCTTAATTATGTGGGTAATTGGTTAATTATTGGATTTGTGGATAAATATTTAAGAGAGATTTTTTGGATAATTATAAGGAGGGCAACATCCACGTGGGATTTTAGAAAGTTGGTAGCAAGTTGCTATCTAATCATATGCTTAAGGAGGTGGTGGCTTATTTAGAGGAGTTTGTGGGTTAATCACCACATAAGTGGGGCCCACACCCCCTAAAGTTAAAAGAACCCCTATAAATCACTTAAGGGAGATACATATATCTCTAATGAAAAGAAGAATGCTTCAGCAAAACTCATATAGGTGAAAGCAACGTGATTTACTTCATTCTATTGCAAATATTCATTCTCTTTTGGTGGGAGGTCCTTTTTCTATGAGTAGTGCAGAAGATGTTGATGATACTTTCTCCAATACACAGAAGATTTTGAAGACTAAGATAGACGGATCACGGTACAACATTTCTCAAGAATATCATACGAATTTTTGCCTACTTCGATCCACCGTTATGTGTTTTGTCGCAATTGACGTGTTAGAGGGATTGTCAAGAGAATCAGCTCAGGTATGTTAAGGCTAATCCCTTCCTTCATTTTTGAATGATCTAGTAATTACATGTGTTTGATAACGAGGCATAAAGAGAAGTTCTTACTCCTGAATTTATATACATTATCCTAGTCTCATAAGTTACAGTATTCTCCCTTATCGGGACTTTATATTCAATTAAGTATTGTCTCATTCCGGTCAAGAGAGAAGAGGTTCTATATATATATATATATATATATATATACACACACACACGCACACACAATATTACAGTATTTTCACCACCATCGAGCTATAATCGGTGTGTAGGCCCCTATTGGACAACCTCTGATCAGATGGTAAGTTATATACCGAGCCTACTATAGCCGAGCGCCTATGAGCGAGCCTACTACTGCAGAGCAGTTGCACGTTCCGAGACTTATAGGGCCGGACGTTTATTTTACTTACTATATTGAGAGAGTTGAGTCAGTATTAGTAAGTAAGTATATCTCCAGATAATATTTGACTCCCAGTTACTTTCAGTTATTATATTATCAGTTCAGTTTCAGCTTTCAGATATTTTATTGCCTTACATACTCGGTACATTATTTCGTACTGACGTCCCTTTTTCTAGGGATGCTGCATTTCGTGCGTGCAGGTTCAGACAGACAGACGGGTAGACCTACTCAGTAGCCAGTAGGTGTTGCTCGAGTTCAGCTTTATCGGTAAGATCCACTTCCTTCGGAGTTGCCAGGTCTAGAGTTTTGTATACATCTTATGTATATATGTATATAGGTTATGGGTAGATCGGGGCCCTGTTCCGATCACAGTACATCCATCAGTAGAGGCTTGTAGACATAACCTATCAGTTAGTGCAGTATGTTGGGCTTGTAGGCCTTGTATGTATATGTTGTTGGTTTGTCAGCTGTAGTAGTTATGAAGGCCTTGCCGGCCCAGCTTTATATTGATGTTTAGTCAGCGTTGGTTTCCATTCAATTTTATATTTTGCTGCACAAATTTTCTTGCAATGTGGCCAATGACCAAAGTATGACATTATATGTTCAGATTCCCGTAGTCTCAAGTTGGTACGCAAGGATAGGTGAGGCACCGGGTTCCCGTCGCGGCACTTTTGTACAGTCGTGCGGTCTTCCTTGTTTGAGCGCATAAGAGAGAGACAATTTGATGACCCTCATTTGTTTGCCCTTAGGGACACGGTGCAACACGGTGGTGCCAAGGAGGTCACTGTTGGAGATGATGGGATTTTCAGGATGCTGGGTCGTATTTGTGTGCCTAATGAAGATGGGTTCGTGAGTTGATTCTTGAGGAGACCCACAGTTTCCGGTATTCTATTCATCCGAGTGCCGCCAAGATATATCAGAACTTGCGGCAGCATTATTTGTGGAGAAGAATGAAGATGGATATAGTTGCATATGTAGCTCGGTATCTAAATTGTCAGCAAGTAAAGTATGAACATTAGAGACCTGGTGGTTTGCTTCAGAAGTTAGAGATTACTAAGTGGAAGTTGGAGCGTATCACTATGGATTTTGTTGTAGGACTCCCACTGACTCAGAGGAAGTTCAATGCGGTATGGGTTATTGTGGACAGGCTGACCAAGTCAGCGCATTTCATTCTTGTCGTAGTTACCTGTTCTTCAGAGCGGTTGGTTGAAATTTACATCCGCGAGATCGTCCGTCTTTACAGTGTGCTCGTGTCTATCATTTCTGATCGAGGCATGCAGTTCACCTCGCACTTCTGGAGAGCAATACAATATGAGTTAGGCACGCGGGTGGAGTTGATCACAACATTTAATTCTCAAACGGATGGACATCCCGAGCGCACTATTCAGATATTGGAGGATATGCTTCGCGCTTGTGTTATAGATTTCAGGGGTTCTTCGGATTAGTTATTGCCACTTGCGGAGCTTGCCTACAACAACAATTATCAGTCAAGCATTCAGATGGCTCCTTATGAGGCATTATACAGGAGGCAGTGCCGATCACCAGTTGGATGGTTCGAGTCGGGGGAGGCTCGGTTGTTGGGTATAGATTTGGTACAGGATGCCTTGAATAAGGTCAAGATTATTCAGGATCGACTTTGCACAGCTCAGTCCAGGTAGAAGAGTTATGCCGACCGTAGAGTTTGTGATGTTGCATTCATGGTCGCTGAAAAGGTATTGCTTCGGGTTTCAGCCATGAAGGGTTTATGAGGTTTGGAAATAAGGGAAAGTTGAGCCCTAGGTATATCGAACCCTTTGAGATTCTGAAGAGAGTGGGTGAGGTGGCTTACAGGCTCGCATTGCCACCTAGTTTATCAGCAGTCCATCTAGTGTTCCATGTGTCTATGCTTCAGAAGTATCACAGAGATCCGTCCTATGTGTCTATGCTTCGAAAGTATCACGGAGATACGTCCCATGTGTTAGATTTAAGCTCAGTCCAGTTGGACAAGGATTTGACTTATGAGGAGGAGTCGGTGGCTATTCTAGCCGGCAGGTTCGACATTTGAGGTAAAAGTGTTATCCTTCATGTCACGACCCAAAATCCGCTAGTCGTGATGGCACCTAACCCAACCCGCTAGGTAAGCCAACTAATAACTATCCAGCTTCAATAATGTTAGTAAGTCAATTAGACAAAATAAATTATCTAAATCCATTACATTTTCCCAAGGACTGGTAGTACAAATCATGGGCTACTACGAATAGAGTTTACAAAGCAACAATGAAATAAATACACCATTTGTTTGAAAAGTACATAAACATAGTTTTATAATCTAAGGCTACCCCGAACAAGGAGGTCGCTACAACAGGGACGCCGATACATCTTCAAGTCCCGCAATCATTGAGCACAAAAACAACAGCAGCCGACATATGCACGCAATGTGCAGAAGTGTAGTATCAGTACAAACAACCCCATGTACTGAGTAAGTAACAAACCTAACCTTAGGTTGAAAGCAGTGACGAGCTAACACTAGGTCTAATCCAATACCAGTATTTTACAACATCTTGCAACAGGGTAACACAAGTATCAAAAAGAGTATCTCAGAAGTAACATGCTCAACTCGCTCACAGTTCCAGAAAATAGACATGTTTTTCAAATATCTTAGTGAGAACTCAAATCTTTTGCCAAAATTCCGAAATACAGGTAAGTTTGAAAACTAAAATTTTTCCCAAAATCTTTTCAGCAATAAGTAAGATGTTTCATTTCCTTTACAAAAATAACAAGTATAAAATACCTCTCTGAGCCCACATGTCAATGTGTATAATAAGTCATGGATGACGTGATACTATATAACATGAGGAAAAATGCATCTCTATGCATGTATGTCATGCGTGCATGCAAATGTCTGTATGTCATGTGTGCATGCAATGTCATGTATCTTGATCCACACACATTTATAGTTGACTGCGCTCACTGGGGGTGTTCAGACTCCAGAAGGGCTCCTACAACCCAAGCGCTAAGCACGGACAACTCACGTGCTGCATGGACAACTCACGTACCATAATATCAATACCTGGATCCGCACGGACAACTTACGTGCTATAATATCAATACCTGGATCTGCACAGACAAATCACGTGCTTCACGGGCAACTCACATGCTATAATATCAATACTTGGATCCGCACGGATAACTCAAGTGCTATGGTATCTATATCCTCACAACCAAGCCCTAGGCCTTACTCAGTCATCAATCTCTCCAGTCTCACGCATGGGCTCACAGTGTCATGAAATTAGCCCGGCAACAAGAATATGATGCATCAAAAAATAACAACTGAGACAGATATGATATGAATGCATGAACATGACTGAGTACAAGATATCAATGAAGTCTGTGAATTAAAAACAAGAAACGACCACTATGGGTCTCAACAGTATCGGCATAAAGTCTAAACATGATATCTAGAATGATTGACAACTCAATTACTTTATCACGTGGTAAAAACACAGATATCGACAAAATATGGACACTAAACTGGGCCATGGGAACCATTGGGTCCCATTTCACAAGGTGCACGCCCACGCGCCCGTCAACTAGCATGTGCGTAACCTCAATACCAATCACATAACACCTAACTCGGGGTTTCATACCCTCAACACTAAGTTTAGAAGAGTTGCTTACCTTAACAGCGTAGAAATCCTACTCCGGGATTCTCTCGCCTCTCGAATCGGCCTCCAAAAGCTCTGAATCTATTCACAACCAGTACGATACCATCAATAAACGCTAATGGAATGAATTCCACAAGAAAAACTATCAAATTAGACCAAAATCCCAAAATCGGCTCAACCCCGGTCCCGGGGCCCATGCCTCGAGACCCGAAAAAATTACAAAACTAGAAAGGTTATTCACTCACGAGTCTAACCATACCAAATTTAGAAAAATCCAACACTGTTTTGCCGCTCAAATCCTCACATCAAACTCTCTAATTTTCAAGCCCTAAATTCCCAAATTTCTAGCTCAAATTCCCAATTAGATGATGAATAAAGCCATAGATTCATGAAATTTATACCATTATAGGTTAGAATCACTTACCCCAATGTTGCTCCTTGAAATCCTTCGAAAATCTCCTCTCTCCCGAGCTCCTCAAATCCAAAAATCGAAAAATAAAGAACAAACCTCGAATTGGGGTTTCCTTCCCAGCAGGTCCGCACCTGCGGCCATATCCGCGCACCCATACTACTGCACCTGTGGTAAGAACCTCGCACCTACGGTCTTCATTTAAACGTCATCTTCCTCAACTTCCGCACCATCGCACCTGCGGGCTCGCAGGTGCGGCCATCACCTGCGCACCTGCACTCAAGCTCCAACCTACCCTTTCCACATCTGCGCTCAGTCTACCGCGCCTGCGACCCTTGTACGTGCGACTCCCGTCCACAGGTTTGGAAAACACCAGCAGCTCCAAAACACCAGAAACAACACTTCCAACTAAAAATTAAATCCGTTAAATCACCCGAAACATACCCGAGGCCCTCGGGACCTCAACCAATGATACCAACCAGTCCTATACCAATATATGAACTTAGTTGAACCATCGGAACACTCAAAACCACACAAAAACACCGAATTAACCTCGGATTCAAGCTTAAGAACTTCTAAACTTTCGAAATTCGCCAACGACGCCGAAACCTACCAAACCTTGTCTGAATAACCTAAAATTTTTTCACACACGTCACAATTGACACTACGAACCTTTTTCAACTTCCAAAATTCCATTCCGACCCCGATACCTAATTTTCCACTGCCGACCAAAATCACCAAATTTCCAACTTCCTCCAAATCAAGCATAATTCTACCACGGACCTCCAAATCATAATACGGACACGCTCCTGAGTCCAAAATCACCCAACGGAGCTAATGGAACCATCAGAAATCTAATCCGAGATCAAATTCTAAAAAGTCATACTTGGTCAAACCTTTCAAATTTAAGGCTTCTAGCTGAGAATCATTCTTTCAAATAAATTCTGAATAACCTGAAAACCAAAACCAACGATTTACATAAGTTATAATACATCATAAGGAGCTACTCGTGCCCTCAAACTACCGAGCAAAGAGCAAATTTCTCAAAACGACCGGTCGGGTCTTTACATCCTCCCCCACTTAAACATGCGTTCGTCCCTGAACGTGCCAAGAGTTGTTCCAAAAGCCATCAAATCTCCGAATAACCTTACCACGCACATACTCGGGGATGATCCCACGTCACCCTATCCCGTATAGGTCTGATAACACAACATAACAAAAATTTCTTCATCCAACCTACCCCTAGCCTTAGAATCCCATTTTTCACTCATCCGGAATTTCTTATAAGATCTGAATCATGCAACCTACACATTGTATAAGTTTGAACAAACTGTATCAAGCCATAATCATAATCCAAGACACAATCGCATGATATACCTCATAAATCAATTACTCATAGCAAAAATCTCCGATCATCGTAACTGCTCAGAACAAACCAATGCCGGTAATAATCCCCATATCTAACAAAATATCACTCTAAATCCTTCATACACTGCCGACAAATGAAAGAACACGCGAAAACTCATATCCATTCATCAATTCAACAAGACGTGGAGCTCTCTCTCCTTTAACAAGAACTATAGCCAAATTCCTAAGCCGACTTCCTATATTATCCTTCCAAATATACTGCAATCAAATCCGATGACACCCATCCTGGATCCGACGACTTCATCTTATTTAATACCAACTAACCTACTGACACGCAACACCAATACTACTAGGATCCACAAACCATGCAATCCATGCACTAATAAGCAACAACCCAAATGTATTCAATCACGAAAATGACTCGGTCAAGAGAACCGCCTGCAAACTTAACGGGTACCACCACCACAAAAAGCTAAGAACCCATCACACATCGTATGACCATCACCCGACTCTAACACAAAGGTTAATACCTCAACCTAACTCCGCTGCAATGCGCGACCCAATCCAGACGTTGGTCCATATCACATACCTCGAGCCACCCTGCTCAAAAGCAATAACCACGCGAAATTCGACATCTAGTACTCAAAGTGAATTACCATAACCACGGAGGATCAGACGACACAATGCCACACAAAACCCGAAAGAATATAACCAATACGTCCTCAATCATGCAATATCCAATTACTCATCTCACTCAGATTCCGTCATCAGATCACAATAGAACCGCACCAAGAGTGCCAAAAACCAACGAAAGTGTGCCTAAAACCAAGAATCACAACTCCTCGTTAAATAGAAGAATAACTCACGAAAATTTTCAGAACACGAATAATCTTAGAAACAACCGAATGGCACATCCCTCAACAATAGCATTATGGAGCCAACCAATCCGACTCGGTGTAAAATACACATCCTAATTGGTCCTACCAATTGACCTCCAATTCAACTCCGGGCACCCAAACATAGATAAATAAACCTCTGAAATCCCACAATGACCGAGTCACAACACATCTTATCATTTGGCTAGCTTCTGCCATGACCTCACAGTCCCCAACCATGAAACAATCCGCTCCTGAGGACTCCCAGTCTCCAAATCCATAGGACACATGAATCACAGTCCCCTTCTGAAATGTATATCCTCTTCAAGCCACACCAACTAGTACCACCACTTACTTAGTCACCTCAGACCGTCCATGTTGCCTGCCAATTTAGAACCTTCCCTCCAAAACTAAATTGTGACCTAGCACTTGAAAATCTCAATACTACATAACACACCGCACCCATTATGCCATCATATGAAAGATACAAAAATTTTAAAACCAAACTCCAAGTCGCAAGCAACTACATACTCGATTAGCCAAGAACTTTCCATTTGATTCAATCCTGGAGATAATCACAATACACAATATGTTACATACATCGACAGGAAATATGCACCCAGAACCGTGGTAGTAACCATTGAAAACTCTTCGAAACTCATTTGTGCATAATTAAGCCATCAAAACTAATTCTCTCTATCTCATCCAAGCCACACAGGCTGCCAAAACCCAAGAGCATTGCCACAAAACACTTGAAGAAACTCACTACATCATAAGAACCAGAAGAGCCAATCACATTTGTTACCATGTTGATCTAACCCGTCACCAAGCTGTCCTAGTCCTCCGAGTTCCTTCTGGATTACCTTCAAATTGATACTCCTCTTGCCATAATACCATAATCCGCTACCAAAACTCACCACATGAGACCCTAGTATAAAACCATATCGTTCTAAGGCTCATAAGCCGTTGAATGTTCTCTTAAACACCCCAAAAGTACCACAACCCAAATACTTACTCTGAAGAGACTTCCTGTGAGTGTAAAGCCATTGTCTTCACCTCCCTGATACTGATATATAGAATCCATAATGATATAGAAATGCCACAAGTCTTGTCACCGTCCAATGTGAATCTCAGTTTCTAGCCAAATACACATCCTGAAGATTCCCAATTATCACATATAAATCTTGCATCCATTAGAACCATTCTCGAGAGTCATTTACTCTGCTCAAGCCTCAATTAGACCGACCAATCAGATCGAACGACCTGTGCTCCACTAGCACACCAACATCCAAAGAAGTAACCCATACTCCTGAGCAATCGAGCAATCTCCTACTCCATACACACTACCTTCTTCACAACTAGCCACTCAATTATTCCATAATTCCCATGTACCCATAGAGTGTAATACAACCCCTATCCAGAAATTCCCTTACTCGATTCATTCTCAAATTCCACCGATGCAAGTCCTAACTGAGTCACCAGTATACCTCAAATAGAAACTAACACAACACATAATCGTGCAATCAACTTATCAATAGCAGACTCCCCCACTTGGTTCAAAGCCATAAATCAAAATACACAATAACTCACAATGATCATACTCTATTACTGCCACTATACTGTAGTGAGATTCAACTAAATCCTTCATAGGCTCAGATAACACCACCCACCTAATATCTCAAATCATCAGCAAATCTCGCATTCATCCTTGGAGCAGTCAAGCCAACTCTCATAAAAGACCCGAACTCAAATTGCAACACATACAATTCACTGGAAGAAGAGGGAACTCACCACTAAACAACATAAGGATCACACAACCTTAGGACACTCCGCAGGAGATAACCTCACCTGCTTAGCCTCAAACCGATATCTTTCTACACTCCTCCATAATCATAACTATTACGCAATCACTCAATTTCCCTGAGTTTGAACTCATAACACGACATGAAGATCTACTCCACTCCACAACTAAACTACACGAGAGGCCCTTCAACACACCCATAACGAGAGGCCATAAGCCAAATCCATACATAAGTCAAACACCCAATAGTCCTTGCTACATCCCCAGAAAACTCTCCTTGTCATATTCAAACACTCTGAACACATCTCGCAATCAATCATACTCATCACATAGTCATCCTGTCACAAAATCCCACCAATAAGGAGACAAACGGACATATAAGTCCCAAACGCACGTGTTCTCAAAATCGAAGTCTCAGTACTCAAGTCACAGACAAAATCCGGCCTGAAGTCCTCTAGAACACATCTCGCAATCAATCATACTCATCACATAGTCTTCCTGTCACAAATCCCACCAATAAGGAGACAAACGGACATATAAGTCCCAAACGCACGTGTTCTCAAAATCGAAGTCTCAGTACTCAAGTCACAGACAAAATCCAGCCTGAAGTCCTCTAGACTGGCCCATCATCAACATGCCGAAATCATATATCGCACCTCAACCACCAAAATTACAAGCCGTCGATGCACAATTGATACCAATCACTCATGTGCGCATACGAGTGCGTGGAAGGAGTTCAAAGAGTTACACTTTAAGCTGAATCAATGCAGCATGCGAAGGAAGGAAATATGGGAAGTATATCCTAAATTCCCTGCATCCTCTCGAAGATAGGTATGGACGTCATCATACCGATCTGCAAGACTCTACTAGACACTTGCTCATGACTTGTAGAACCTATGAACCTAGAGCTCTAATACCAACTTGTCACGACCCAAATCCTCTAGTCGTTATGACACCTAACCCAACCCCCTAGGTAAGCCAACTAATAACGATCTAGTTACAATAATGTTAATAAGTCAATTAAACAAATAAATTATCTAAACCCATTACATTTTCCCAAGGACTGGTAGTACAAATCATGAGCTACTATGAATAGAGTTTACAAAGTAACAATGAAATAAATACACCGTCTATTTGAAAAGTACATAAACAGATTTTTATAATCTAAGGCTACCCCGAACAAGGAGGCAGATACAACAGGGATGGCGGTACATCTTCAAGTCCCGTAATCATCGAGCACAACAACAACAAATACCGATATCTACACGCAATGTGTAGAAGTATAGTATCAGTATTACCGACCCCATGTAATGAGTAAGTAACAAACATAACCTTAGGTTGAAAGCAATGACGATCTAACACTAGGTCGGGTCCAATACCAGTATTTTACAACATCTTGCAACAGCGTAACACAAGTATCAAAAAGAGTATCTCAGAAGTAACATGCTCAACTCGCTCACAGTTCCAGAAAATAGACATGTTTTTCAAATATCTTAGTGAGAACTCAAATCTTTTGCCAAAATTCCGAAATACAGGTAAGTTTGAAAACTAAAATTTTTCCCAAAATCTTTTCAGCAATAAGTAAGATGTTTCATTTCCTTTACAAAAATAACAAGTATAAAATACCTCTTTGAGCCCACATGTCAATGTGTATAATAAGTCATGGATGACATGATACTATATAACATGAGAAAAAATGCATCTCTATGCATGTTTGTCATGGGTGCATGCAAATGTCTGTATGTCATGTGTGCATGCAATGCCATGTATCTCGATCCACACACCTTTATAGTCGACTGCGCTCACTGGGGGTGTTAAGACTCTGGATGGGCTCCTACAGCTCAATCGCTAATCACGGACAACTTACGTGCCATAATATCAATATCTGGATCCACATGGATAACTCACGTGCTATAATATCAATACCTAGATCCGCACGGACAAATCACGTGATGCACGAACAACTCTCGTGCTCTAATATCAATACTTGGATTCGCATGGACAACTCACGTGCTGCACGGAAAACTCACGTGCTATGGTATCAATATCCTCACAACCAGACCCTAGGCCTTACTCAGTCATCAATCTCCCCAGTCTCACTCACAGGCTCACAGTGTCATGAAATTAGCCTGGCAACAAGAATATGATGCATCAACAATTAACAACTGAGACTGAGATATGATATGAATGCATGAACATGACTGAGTACAAGATATCAATGAAGTCTATGAAATAACAGCAAGAAAAGACCACTATGGGTCTCAACAGTACCGGCATAAAGTCTAAACATGATATCTAGCATGATTGACAGCTCAATTACTTTATCACATGGTAAAAACACAAATATCGACAAAATAGGGACACTAAACTGGGCCATGGGAACCATAGGGTCCCATTTCACAGAGTGCACGCCCACACGCCCGTCACCTAGCATGTGCGTCACCTCAATACCAATCACATAACACCTAACTCGAGGTTTCATACCCTCAACACTAAGTTTAGAAGAGTTACTTACCTTAACAACGTAGAAATCCTACTCCGGGATGCTCTCGCCTCTTGACTCGGCCTCCAAAAGCTCCGAATCTATTCACAACCAGTACGATACCATCAATAAACGCTAATGTAATGAATTTCACAAGAAAAATATCAAATCAGACCAAAATCCAGAAATCAGCTCAACCCCGGCCCCGGTCCCACACCTAGATACCCAACAAAAATTACAAAACTAGAAAGCCTATTCACTCACGAGCCTAACCAGACCAAATTAGCAAAATCCAACACAGCCTATTCACTCACGAGTCTAACCAGACCAAATTAGCAAAATCCAACACCGTTTGGCCCCTCAAATCCTCACATCAAACTCTCCAATTTTCAAGCCCTAAATTCCCAAATTTCTATCTCAAATTCCCAATTAGATGATGAATAAAGCCATAGATTCATGAAATTTATACCATTATAGGTTAGAATCACTTACCCCAATGTTTCTCCTTGAAATCCTTTGAAAATCGCCTCTCTCCTAAGCTCCTCAAATCCAAAAATCGAAAAATGGAGAACAAACCTCGAATTGGGGTTTTCTGCCTAGCAAGTCCGCACCTGCGACCATATCCGCGCACCCGCACCTGCTGTAAGAACCTCGCACCTATGGTCTTCACTTAAACGCCATCTTCCTCAACTTCTGCACCTGCGACCCATGCATCACACCTGCGGGCTCGCAGGTGAGGCCATGACCTGTGCACCTGCGCTCAATCTCCAACCTGTGCTTTCTGCATCTGCGCTCAATCTGCCGCGCCTGCGACCCTCGCACATGCGGCTCCCCATCCGCAAGTTCGGAAAACACCAGTAGCTCCAAAACACTAGAAAACAGCACTTCCAACTCAAATTCAATCCGTTAAATCACCCGAAACACACCTGAGGCTCTCGGGACCTCAACCAATGACACAAAACAATCCTATACCAATATATGAACTTAGTCGAACCCTCGGAACACTCAAAACCACACAAAAACACTGAATTAACCTCGGATTCAAGCCTAAGAACTTCTAAACTTCCGAAATTTGCCAACTACACCGAAACCTACCAAACCACGTCCGAATAACCTTAAATTTTTCACACACATCACGATTGACATTACGAACCTACTTCAACTTATGAAATTTCATTCCGACCCCGATACCTAATTTTCCACTGCCCACCAAAATCGCCAAATTTCCAACTTCCGCCAATTCAAGTATAATTCTACCACGGACCTCCAAATCATAATCCAGACGCGCTCCTGGGTCCAAAATCACCCAATGGAGCTAATGGAACCATTAGAAATCAAATTCGATATCAAATTCTAAAAAGTCAAACTTGGTCAAACCTTTCAAATTTAAGGCTTCTAGCTGAGAATCATTCTTCCAAATAAATTCTGAATAACCTGAAAACCAAAACCAACGATTTACATAAGTCATAATACATCATAAGGAGCTACCCATGCCCTCAAACTATCGAGTGAAGTGCAAATTGCTCAAAACGACCGATCGGGTCATTACACTTCAGTTCGAGTGCAGTGGAGAGGTCAGTCGGTCGAGATAGCTACTTGAGAGTCCGTGTCAGGCATGCGAAGTAGATATCCACGTCTTCTCACTAGTCCAGGTAATTTTCTATGTACGTTCGAGGACGAACGGTTGATTTAGAGGTGGGTAAGGTGATTCCATTCGGTGTTTCAAAACCTCAAATATCTCATTTTAGCCTTCCTCGATTTATGTGTGTAGTCTGTGTCCTTTTCGGGAGGATTTTATGTTGAAGTTTGATAAAATATGAAATTTTGCCTTAAAGATCCATTTGAGTTGACTTTAGTCAACGTTTTGAGCAAACGGACCTGGATCCATATTTTGACGATCCTGATGGTATCTGTATCGTGATTTGGGACCTGAGCGTGTACCCGAAATCAATTTCAAAGGTCCCTAGTTCGAGTTATTGCATTTGCCAAAAAATTGAAGGAATCGAATTCGAAGGTCCCTAGTTCGAGTTATTGCATTTGCCAAAAAAATGAAGTTTAAAGGTTTAATGAATTTAAATATTTGACTAATATTTGACTTTGTTGATACCGGGTCCGTATTTTGGTTTTGGAACTCGGTATAGGTCCATTACTATATTTATGACTAGTATGCAAAATTTGGTGAGAAACGGAGCTGGTTTGACGTGATTCGGACATCTGGTTGTTAAAATAGAAGTTCTTAAGTTCCATTAAAAGTTTCATTTGATTTAGTGTTCGATTCGTAGTTCTAGGTGTTATTTTGGTGTTTTGATCGCATGAGCGAGTTTGTATGAGATTCTTGGACTTGTGTGCATGTTTGGTTTGGAGCCCCGTGGGCTCAGGTGAGTTTCTGATAGGCTACGAAAGGATTTTTGACTTAGAATCATAGCCGGTGTTCTTCTGTTTCTGGTGCAGGCCTCAGACCTCGCAATTACGAGATCTGGCTTCGCAATTGTAATATGGTAGACTTCCTATCAAGTTGGGCACCAATAGTTTGCAAGTGCGACCAATTCTTCGCGATTGCGAAGTAAAACTGGGGGAGCAGTGTTCGCATTATTGATCAAAATGATCGCAATTGCGAAGAGTTCAAGTTCGCAGTTGCGGAGAGTTCAAGTTCACAATTGCGAACAAATCATCGCAATTGCGATGACAGAAGAAATGTGAGACTTTCGCAATTACGAGGGATTTCTCGCATTTGCGGGGTTTGCAATTGCGAACCCCAGGTCGCAATTGCGACATCTGCGCCTAAACTTAAGATGGGAAAACGAGATTTTTGTTCATTCTCTCAAATTTGCAAACCTAGAGACCTTATAGGTGATTTTTCCAAGAGCTCTTCTTCCCCAATTCATTGGTAAGTGATTCTAACCTACTTTCTTTCAATTTCCCATTATATTTTATAATATTTCAACCTAAAATCTATGGTTTTCATGGTAGAAATCGGGGGTTTGGGTAGAATTAGAGATTTTTATAAAATTAGAATTTAGACCTCAAATTGAGATCGTATTTCAAAACAAATTGCATAACCGGGCTCGGTGATGAATGGATAATCGGATTTTGGTCCGAATTTCGAGTTTGGACCAAGCGGGCTCGGGAGTTGACTTTTGTTGACATCTTCAATAATGGCCTAAATTGAACCTTTTTCATTTGTGGGTAGTTCCTAAGGCTTATTTTTAATCGTTTGGTTGATAATTTACTAGATTTGGTTGGTTCGGAGGCTTGTTCCAAAGGCAAAGTCGTGGTTGAGCTTTGAGTCAATTTTTTGAGCGAGGTAAGTGTCGTGGTTAACCTTGACTTGAGGGATTAGGACTTGTTTGCCTATTTGCTACGTGTTTAAATGTTGGTTACAACGTATATGTGATGTGACGAGTACTTATGCGTTGTTGTTGGATTAGAGCATGCGATTGAAACTTGTTTCTCGTGATTTATTTCCTTCTTCGATTATGAAATCCATGTCTAGACTAGTTTATCACTAATTTGATCATTCTTTCCGCATTTATGAATTATTTGTAATAATTGAATACTATTGAAAGTTGAGGCTCGGTATTTCGGAAACGTTGTTGACTTAAGGTTTATTCTTGACCATTCTTTCTCCCAAATGTTATATGTTCTTTGCTTCATGGTAAGGGAGAGAGTGTTAATGCACGAAGGATGATTCCGTGCCGGTTATTGTTCTATTGTTGATTTATACATAGTGAGGAAGAGAGTTAAAGCACCAACGGTGATGTCGTACCGTATTTGTCATTTCATGATGAAATTGAGAGTAAAAGCACGAAGGGTGATGTCGTGCCGTATTTATTATTTTACGGAGAGATTGAGAGTAAAAGCATGAATGGTGATGTCGTGCCATTATTACTATTTCATGGTGAGGTTGAGAGTAAAGCACGAAGAGTGATGACGTGTTGTTTATATTTATTATGTTTATCCGTCTCATTGGCTTAAGGTTTATTGACTGTTTCATGTTGTTATTCTCTGTTGTAGTCGACGTATTTTGTACCCCTTTTCACATGTCCCCTCCCAATAGTACATGTTTAAATTTTTATTTACTATTATGTTGTTCGTATATTTCTGTCCGCACATGTTTCTTTACGTGGGTGTCCTGTCATAGCCTAGTCACTATACGGAATGACTCCAAATTTTGTATGCAAGTATTAAATCACCATTCGAAACTATTCTTAGGCTCGGAATCCCAAACGGATCTTGATAACATATAAAACCTACTCCAAACTAAATTTAAAGAACTTTAAAGCCTTCAAGGTGCCAACTATTGCCTTTAGTATAAAATCTTTTTTAAAGGCTAAAAAAACCTTGTAACATTAAGTGATAATAATACCCTTCAAAAATAAATAAGTTATTCCTTCATGACCTTCAAACCAAATATACTAATGTATAGAAACGTTAGGAAATCGCTCCATATACTCCTAATAATGCAGTTGCGTCTCTTTCACTTCTTGCCATTTTCATGTTCAATTCTAACTTTGTACTTATTTCTTCAATTTTTATGTTAATGTATTAATAACCAGCAACATCACGTCATAAATTTTATCAAATATTTTTTTTCCTCATATTGAGCAATGACTTTTTTTTTAACATATTCAATTCTAAAATGACCATAATTCTTTTGAAGGAGTGAAGTTAATCTACATAGGTGGTCTTAGAGTTTTTTTTACATTGTCATATCAAGTTGAGCTCCAATCTAAAGTGCCGAAAGAACAATGAGCAACGATGGTAAAAGTGTACCCGCTTTCTTTAGTTAGATTATGATTTCCAAAAGAAAATACGTCATATAGTAAATGGGCAAAGGCATTTAGGAAATATTACCAACTTAAAACCTTTTCCAAAACAAAATGGGTTTCCCTGAGGCATATCGAAATAGGATTCCCAGGGAAAATCCATATATTTATACTCTTATTAATTAGGTTGTTCCTTGTTATGCCGTTAATCCCTGTCTCTTGTAGTTTCAAGAACTCAAGCCCCCGACTTTGTTCTCCTTGTTTCTTACTACTTTTTTATCACAACTATTGAGATATGAGTTTAATTAGGCATGGATTTAGAATCATTGTTTCTAAACCATTTTGGCGTAGAGAAGAAGCCAGATATAATACAGTTGATTAAAGCAGCTATACCAGTTGGTGCATGGAAGCACCCTACAAATTTTAAGAAGCACAAAGATGAAATACTAATGATGTTGCTGAATCCGGAAAAACCAGGTGGCATTCATGAGATCGACAGTGTTAGTGATATAGAAGAAGATGAAGAAATCCACAGTGTTGGTGATGTAGAAGATGAAGAAATCGACAGTGCTAGTGATATAGAAGAAGACGAAGTAAGTGAGAGGGGTGGTGGTGTTGAGTTCTCTGTTGATGATCTCCGGCAGACGGAGAAGAGTTCTTCTTCTAGGTTTCAAGAAACAGGCCATATTCTTGGGCGACAAGAGAAGTACAACGTCCGTAAGACAAAATCTACTGTATTGAAAGATAAACTAAGTTTAAAGAAGACTCGGGACATTGGCGACAAGGTTCAACACAAACATGTTGATAGTGATAAAGTAAAGAAGACAGAAGTAGAGAAGTATCTGTCCGACAGTACAGAAAGCAAGAACATGAGTTGTGTCACGGGATCGGCAACCAAGAATTCTCCTGGAGGTTTAAGGAAGATGAACGAGGGTATCAACCGCGTACAAGAAAAACAAGATTGTTCCTCACAGAAGATCAAGAGGAGGCTTGAGGGAGGAGGGCAGTTACAGAAACAGAGAAACTGCAGTGCAATTACAAGACCAAATCAGAAAACAACACAAAGTTCTACAGTTACAAGACCAATGCAAAAACCAGCACAAAGCTCTACAGTTGCAAGACCATTAATGGAAAAGACAACACAAAGCATCAACGATATGAAGAGTTCGGGAATGAAGTTTGAATCAAGTAAAAGAAAATTTGAGGAAAGGGTTGCTGAGCAAAAAAATGCCAAGAGAAGGATCATAATGGTGGACTTTCATGATATGCCCAAACCGGCTAAAGATCCTTCTGCTCCCAAACGCTGCTGGGATAGGAGGAGGAGGTTTGGAGATTCTGATTCCATTTGTTGTAAATTCCCTATCATGAGAATCTTGTTTCTTCTGTTTTGTCTTTAAATTGTAGACAGAACTATAATTCATTTGACTATTTTATAATTACTCCTGGGTATATGCCCTTTGTATATGTGAACTAATATCAAATCATTGAAATAATGGTTACAGTTTCAAAAATAGTGTTATTCAAATGCTTGAAGGATATTATTCAGTACCTGCTCAGATTATTCAGTTACTTACTAATTAAGGCTAGGATTTTGGTATTGCGTCTACTACTACTACTTTACAGGCTTTTTTGTTTTGGGTTAATGCTTTAAATATGACTCATATTTTTATCTTTTAATCTCATTCTTCGTGGACATTTGAGAATTCATTATCATCTTTTTTTGGGGAGTGTTTTTGGGAAGAAGCAGAAAAAAGTAGTTTTTCCCCAAAAGCAGAAGCAGAAGCAGCTTTAACTTTTCTTCTTACCAAGAATACCCTTAACAAAATATAATATATACCAAAATAACTGTTAAACCTAATATTTAGGATATTAATGTATAAATATTTCTTATTATTTTTAGGATAGCTTTCTAATATATAGTAACTTTAGGGGTGAATATTTTTATATTTTGTTGAATGGTTGTTAATATATTTAACTTATATTAAAAGAATTAAGTACTTTTAAATTTTATTTTCATAGTTTACTTAAATAAAATGAAAAGATTTAATCATGTAATAACAAATTTTTGAGATTATTTATTTACTTATAATATTAATTATTAAGTAAATCTATGCATATCCTAATTCGTAATTTGATACTTAAAAGCACTTTGTGAAAAGCTTGGCCAAACACAAATTATTGCTCAAAAGTGCTTTTCAGAATGATTAGCCAACACAAACTGCTTCTCCCAAAAGTATTTTTTTCAAAAGCACTTCTCAAAATAAGTTGATTTCTCCGACTTGGCCAAACAGACTATTAGTTTGGTCCTGCTTTCACTTACACTGGTGCATGCATGCAATCAGGATGGGATTTGAATCTGCTAAGCTACATAAATTCAAATATTCCAGCATCAAATAAGCACAGAGCTACATTAGTTACTAGTCGTTTTAGGCATACATGCAACTCACAAGACATTCCATTAATTTTAATTTCAATTTCATCAGGTCAGTTGAAAGCCTTTTAGATTTTTGAGTAAAGAAAGTATATGACTGTAGCACATTAGAACTGCTGCAAAATGGTTAAAAGAAAACAGTTATCCACCTATATTATTCAATCAAAAAATGGATTGGATAATGAACCATTTAAAAACGGGTGGTTGGATAGGTTAAGTTTAATGATTCCATCACTTTTGCTAGCACATAAGAAGCAACAAACACTCACTCTGCGAGAAACACACCTAGAACATTATATGTCAAGAGTCTCCAGGAGAAATAAAAATAAACTGATTTTCTTGATATGCCGACTATTGTCATGGTCCGAAATGTTTTTAATACTTAAGTTGCAATATGGAAGGATCCAAAGAATAAAATGATGGCATGCACTTAAAACTGCAGTAATAAATTCATAATTAGGAAGATTGTCCAAGTAGCAATTCCAAAATGAACAAAAGTTGAAGCAAATAATGAATGAAATAAGTTTTACTGTCTGTGCTGCTGTTTGTTGCAGGAAAATCAAGACGAAACTATAATCCTTAGGTTTGTTCATACTACATCTAGTACATGAGAATCCTTGCTGAGAGCATGTTTCTTATAAGTAGCGTTTTTCATTGAGAAATTATTATACCCTTCTAATATGTCAAAATGCAAAATGATGGACCTGTCTACCCTTACATTAGGATATAAGGAGGTAAGATTTTACGTCCTCTTTCATGTTCTAACCTTTTTGGATACATATACTGGTAGATGCTCATGCTAAACTCCTTGATTTAACTAAGAAGAAAAAGGTACACAGATATCATCCAAAGCTACAAGAATGAATAACAGCTGAATATATATGAAGTTATTGAGCAAACTATGACAATTTATTGGCTATTTTAGTTAATGAAACAACATGAAGCACATTGAAGCTACAAGAATAGTATAAGGGATTGTTCTCACAATATAAATTAGTCATAAGTTCAATTAGGAAATGGAGGCATTGGGATTTCAATAACCCCTTCCAACATATGTACCACCCTTTTCATGGAGGGCCTGACATTTGGATCCTCTTGAATGCACCAAATCGCCACTTTTACAAGCTTCTCTAGCTGCTTCATGTCACTTAGTGCCTCTCCATCGTCTTTTACCAGCTTATGTAGCGTTCTCGAGTGGACACAATCCTAGACCCACTCGATCAGTAGTATTTCCTCATCATTCTCCATTGTGATGTCCATACACTTCCTGCAACAAATGGTTTCTAGCAAAACGATGCCATAGCTATAAACATCCACTTTGGCAGTCACAGCTGTGTTCCTGAACCATTCTGGTGCGACATAGCCTCTGGTCCCTCTAATCCCCGTTAGTGTCCGAGTTTGATCCTTAATCAAACGTTTTGCCAATCCGAAATCAGAAATCCTTGCTTCAAATGAATCATCCAGCAGGATGTTTTGAGGCTTTATATCGCAATGGATGATCTGTGTGCTGCACTCCTCGTGCAAATACAAGATTCCTCTTGCAACCCCATATGCAATTCTGATTCTTTTGTTCCATTCTTGCCTTGACTGACCGAAAAGGAAGTCTGCCAAGGAGTCGTGACTCATAAACTCATAGACCAAAAGCTTCCTTTCTGGTCCTTCGTCACAGAATCCAACCAATCTCACCAGATTCTTGTGATGAGTCCTGGCTATTACACTGGCTTCTGTTTTGAATTCGTTCTCACCATCATTTGCTAGCTTGTCTAGTTTCTTCACTGCTACAACTGTTCTTGAATTAGAAGATGACAACTCTCCTTTATAAACTGTGCCGAAAGCACCTCTCCCAAGTTCTACCTTGAAACCATTTGTTGCTACCTTAAGCTCTTGGAAAGTGAAGCTTCTCAAATTTGTCTCCTGGATGCTTGATGAACCAACACATCGTGGTCTTCTGCAGTAAACATATAAAGCAATGAGGGATGCCAAAAAAGCAAAGTTAAAAAAGGCAGAGGTGCCAAGGAGAACTGATCCCAAGATGGAAAATGCTGACTTGTCTTTCTTCTCATTTCCCCCTTGTGATGGCGAATATGGGAAATCACCGGAGGGGATACTAGATATCAACACTTTAACAAAATCCTTGCCGTCAACCTCTTCCCTCCTTCCGTTAGAAACTGGCATCTTCTTTTTATTACAGGTTCCCGATTTTTCTACTGCAACCACACAATTACAGTCATACAAACAAGAGTTCCGGCATTGATCTTGATTAAGGGACTCAATAACCTCATAGTTTGCAGAATCAGGCCAAAATATGTTATCTAAAGGATACATATCATACAGATCTTCCGGATTAGTATCATCCAAATTGCATCTTTGGATTGGATCGCGTTCACAACCCTTGAACTCATTGCTTGGATCAGAAAAGTTAAATTCGGGAAGACACTTACAATTTGGCCTTCCATTTGAGTTAAGCATGCAATAGCTATTGAAACCACAAGTTCATAGACCAAATTGACCCTTAATGGCTGAGCAGATATCATCTGGTTTAGACCAAACTGTGAACCAGCTCCCCTCCCACTTTCCGTTTCTTGGCGCCCTGGGATGAGCATATTGAGTTAACACACCATCATATTCAAGAATAACCCTGTAATAGTAGTCTCTTGCTGGAACAATATTTCCAGAAGTTATATTCACAATCCTACTGCTGGTCATAATAATATAAAGGTAGCCAGACTCGTTAAAGATCAACCTGTTTCCCGTCACATTAGGATATTTTGTGTCAACGGTGTTGCTCCAAAAGTATGCCTCGTATGCATTTCCTGTTGGCAGTGCAAAGGTGTTGAGCACAAGATTGCCATCGGGTATCAAACGAAGCTCAAAGTGCCCCCTCGAGAAGTTATTCTCTGCTGTCCTAGAAGACAGTGACTTTTTAGTGTCAATTATTTGTGTAGGCAAGATTGTATCACTTGGGTGGTCAAAACTTTGCCACACAAGACTAGAATCGCTGCTAGCAAGGACGAAATTCCCTGTATCCAACAAAGAAGCATAAGAAACGCCTATGTCTCTAATAAGACTTGGTCTCCAGAGGACTTTACCATCTGGATTCTCAAGAATGAGTTCACCATCTGTTTTAAGCTCAAGTTTAGATCCTTCTGGGGCTAGCTTATCTCCATTTGCATACCAAACCAATGTTTTGTTTGGTATTTTGTCGAACCAGATAGCAAGCAAGTAAAGTTTTTGACCTTCTATTTGATGAAAGCCAAAAGCAAAGTCACCAGAAGGTGATTGCCATGCTAGAGAATTAACTGATGCAACAATGGACGACCCAAGGGTAATGTTTCTATTACTACTAGAATTAGTAGCCTGCGCAGACGCAACCAATGGTGCTGTTAGGAAAAGAAGAAGAAAGCCAAGAAGGTGCAGAAGATGGTTTCCCATATGGGGTTTTAGATCATCAAAGTATTAGAAAATTTTTGACAAGTACAAGTAACTGATAGAGGTTTACCCACTCTACATTATGTATTACCTTGTAACGCGTTATTCCAACATTGACCGAGCATTTGTTTGAACGAACCAACAACGGCATTTAGTCTTCCTAAATGGAGTCATTATCAGGAAGATTACTCCTATACTAGTCTAATGTTTCTTTTGGGGAAGATAAGAAAGACTGAGAATTTTCAACTGAGAAGTCAACTGACAAGTTTCAAACTAATTTACTTGTCTTCCATTAAGGATCCACATACGTTTACCCTATCGAAATATCCTTCCAACTATAAGAGGAACTGATACATCATTATTCCCTTCTTTTTTTTTCAATGATGATGGTATCAAGCCAGCTTGCGCGCACCCCGACTATTTCACCGGGTACCTGAACGTCTCTACTGGATTTGAACATATACAACCTTATTCTCTTAACTCTAAATTTATCTGTGCTAGCATGCACCATGCTCGACTGAATTTCCTCTGATTCCAGCAACAATAATCTCCTTTGTGACAGAACAAGGAGATGAGCAACACAGCAAAATAATTTATAACAGTCAAATGGGGACAACAAATAAGCTAATGGATATGATAATAGGTTCAAAATCTACACAAACAATCAACAGAGCAAAACAATCGGACAAGTGTTGTTTTACATCCCCTCAACTCATTTTCTTATATTCATTCTTCCCGAAACACATTCGTCTATAATAGGAGGATCTTGTAAAGGAAATCATTAAACTGACTACCTTGCCGGTCTAAGTTTTAGCTATATCATCTTCTAGAAACCTGCCCATCCAGCAGGTTGGGAAGCTGATTTGCTATTTACATTCTTTGGTTCCCCGAAACGCTGAGAATTTTTTGACTCGTTGAAAGTAGCCTTTATCTGAGAGCTGGAAGCTGGCACAGCCCTAAAGCTATCTGTTCCAAATCCTGATGTATTTGTTTCAGATGTCTGTCTGTTCTGGTGGCCATTTTTTGTCCTGACTGATCTAGGATTAGCATTAACTGAAGTAGGTTGTTGCTTTGGATCATCATCAGCAAATGCTTGCCAGGGCTTTGAATCTGGGCTAACTTGACTCCCGCCAAATAATCCTTGCTCAAGTTCCCATACTGTTCCTTCAATGTTATCGTTTCTCTGCATCAAAAAATTATTTTGAACTGATAATTATTGAAAATCAATTATATATATTAGTACTAACAATGAGAATTTAACAGCAAAGTATATACCGGTGGTGGAATACTGGATGGTTGACTTCCAGGAGAAGCTTGATCCCTCGCGGTGTCTTTTAGTGATGGAGTACTGACAGCAAGAGCTTGTTTAAGCTCTTGTATTTCCTGTCGCTGTGACCGGCATATTGCAGATAACTTTTCAAATTTAGATGTTATTTCAGTCTTCTCCATGTTGGCACGTGACAGTTGTTCCTTCAGCTTCTCAACCTCTGCTTCCAAGAGCTCTTTCTTCTCTGCTTGTTTAGTGTTAATTCCAGGGCTTGGTTTATTGGTAGAGAATTCTGCAACAAAAGCATTGAATGCTTCACCCTGGGGGACAGTTGGCCCCTCTAACTTTGAAGATTTATTACTCCCAACACTCTGACATGAATCATCCTGGAAAAAGTTTATTTCAAAATCCTTTGATGAGGCTTCCCCTGCTCTATTAGCTGGTTTTGCTCGCACATTATTTTGCATTGGATGGGAACTGAGACCTTCCTCTTTAGAGGGGCTAGTTTTATAAGAGACTGGAACCTTATGGGGATGACTCTTATCATGGCTCGAAGAATTGTGCCTAATCTCTTCGTCAAATTTGGGTCTGGATGTTTCCTCTGAACCAGAGGCATTTGCTGCATGCTGAGTATTCCAAAATGCACCGATTGGACCAGTAGCTCCACCAGCTTTTGAATTATGTGATGCAGGAGACACATTCGGATTAGATTCTGCAGCCGAAGGAGGTGGTGGAGGATTTCTGCGAGGCATTGGACTAGTCTTACCTGCAGCTCTTGGAAATCCTGAAAATTCAGCAGGTATTAGATTCCTTGAAGTGGACCAACAATTTTGTGTCTTCGTAGTGTCTACAGTCAAAACGTAGTAGAGGCGTACACATCCATATGAAAAGATCCTCAACCCCCCACCCCCCCAAAAAAAATACCAACAGAGCAAAAAGATGTGTATTTGCATGTTACATTACAAGCATCACTCAAATATTTCAACTGTACAGTAAAAGCATATAAACAGCTAATCTTTTTGTATAGATTTGAGGGTATCATTCCTCAAAAGCATCTCCTTTCATTAGTTGCATTGCTTTTTCAGTTCTACTACAACTTTCAAAAATGCTTTTTCAACTTTGACTTCAAATACCCTTATTTTTTTCTCTATGTCGACCAAATATTGTTCCCAACACCTACTAAAAACTTCAGATGACTTCAAACCAGAACCGGAAAGGGAGACTTAAGATTTAATAAAACTGATGGAATGAATTTAGATGAGGGAAATTGGTTCTTTATTACGTATAAAATAGTGGGTTAAATGAGTAAATTGCCTGAGTGCAGTAATTTATCCAAAGTTATCATCCTACAAACTTCATGGATAAAATATTAATCAATCACAACTTTCCTGGAAGTAGCTCACAATAAAAACGAAAGGTCTGGAAAAAATGTCCTCACCTTCCTGCCCATCAATACCCTGTTGCTTCATTTCAGGGGGTCTGTCGGGTAACGACTTCTGAAGCTCATCCGGCAACATACCATTAACACGGAACCATACCTGCCATAAAACAAAATGAATGAGTTAGAAAGCTTTAGAGTAAGGTCAGCCCTTATGATTGCTATGGGCAGCACCACTCTACAACTAACCTAAGTTTATGCAGATGAATGGCCAATCAAGCAAAGCGCTTGCCTGCGTGATATCTGGTCTGGCATCTGGTGAAGACTGAAGCATATCTCTTATTAGGTCTACGATGGAAGTGCTATATTTTGGTAATTCTGGAATCCGGTAATTGCCATTTAAAACTTGAAGTTTTGATTCACCATCAAATGCAGACTTGAAGTAGCATATCCGAAAGAGTAGACAGCCAAGGGCCTGCAAGACAAACAGTGTCACTGTGTTCTAAGATAACCTCGTAAAATCTAGGTAAAAGAATTTTCTGTTTCCAAAATCATCTTACAGTCTTCACGCTGCTAAACTTACCCATATATCTACCTTCTCATTTATAAGTTCTCTTCGATACAAATCCCACATCTAAGCAAGAAAAGAAGGGAGATAAGATAGAAGTCAGCAATCAATACCACCGACGATAACAATAATCAAGAACAAGTCCTCAATCAACCTCAGGAGCTCTGTATGCAGGTGTAGTGTGTTTCCTTATATTGTCCTCCTCAATTCCCATTTCCTCAGGTTTCTCAAAACGCTTGTGGTTGGTTGAAGTACTGCCAAAATCACACAACTTCCACAATCCATCAGCACCCAGCAAAAGGTTCTCAGCCTTTAAATCTCTGTAGAACACGAAAACACAGTACTGAATAACAAAACAACAAAATCACAAGAGAAAATGTTGTGAATTTTCAGTGTTGAAGGGTGACGATTTCGCAATGGATTGGATCTCTTAAGTGTTCATTTTGTGCATCTAAATTCCTAAATCAATAGAACCATTAAACCGGTCATTCAGTAGTTCTAACCACAAACAAGGGAAAGCATAAGTGGCAGAAAATCAAAGGCACTGAACAAAATTAAGCTGGAAGCAAATATATAGACAGATGAATTACATGACCACATATTTAACATAAGATGCAACCTACTGAAATATTACAAGCAAAGAAAGGAATTATGAAGCCCTAAACCACTAAACAGATGAAACATATTGATGACTACCATAAACAAAGCCTAACCTCAACTGAAATTATTACAAACATTCATCATCATACAACAACAACAACATACCCAGTCTTATCCCACACCGTGGGGTATAGCGAGGGTAGTGTATACGCAAACCTTACCCCTACCTTGTGAAGATAGAGAGGCACAAACATTCATTCATCATCATTAATTTCAAAAAACTATTCGGGCTTACGAGTGTCCGACTTTACCTGTGAGCTATGGGTGGGGACTGGCTGTGCATAGCAAAGACAGCATTGCATACATCCCTGAATATTAAGAGGACTTGTTTCTCCTCAAAGAAGCCAGCTCCTCGGTTCTCAAGGACACTGACCAAGGATTTCTCACAATATTCCATAACAAGGAGAGCTTCCTTTGTACGACCCATATCCAAGAAGGTATGCGCATTTAGTGTGACAATATTAGGATGACCCTTGAGCGATTTCATCACTGAAATCTCTTTCAGTACTAGATCAAGTAATTCTTCATCATTAACAATAATATGCTTTAATGCATACTGCTTTGAACCATGTAGTACATCTCGGGCTAAATAAACACAAGAGAATCCGCCCTCTGCAATAGCATTGCGCACATGAACTTTGAGACTGCCAATATCAATGGTGCGACCTTCAAGCCCAGCCTGCTCCTTGGGCATAAAAGGTTTGAATCTCCACATCATAAACAATTCTATCAAAAAGAAAAAAAACACTAAGAATCATGGCAAAGATAAGAGATTTAGCTAAATAAACAGTAAAATTAAAATATTTTTGCACTAAAGTGAGCCAGCTGTACAACCAATATGAAAAACAAAAAAGCATGTGCTTTAGGTGGTGTTTGGAGTCCTCCAAAAACTGAGTTCGCAAACCCAGGTATTGAATTTTGAAAAAGTGTTCTTTTGACTTGTTTCCAGAACAAATTTAACTTTATGTGAAGATTTCCAAACTGAGTTTTCCAAATCTCTCAGTTTTTGCAAACACACCCAAACAAACACTTTTCTCAAGGGTCAAAGCTGAGTTTGCAAACTCAAGTTTTGGAAAACCTCAAGGAAGCGCCACCTTACAAATTTTTTATTATACTAAAATGGATACCGATAACACTGCAGATATTTACATTAAAGGCACAGACAATGAGATTACGACGAAAACTTCATTCCTACAAATGCAACAAAAAGTTGTTGAACATTTTCCAGAGATGGATATTTTCTTCTTTTGGGGGCATGGGGAGGGGGAGGAATGTGGTCAAAATGTAAACGTCCATAACATCAGGAATAGCAAACTAGTATAATTACAAATTTAGACCATATTTAATAAGCTAATCCGATAAATGAAATAGGCATGCACAGGATCTACAGGCCTTTGAACCAGATAAATATTTCTGATGAGACACAGGAAAACTCGAGAGCCTTGACCGATCAGAAAAGAGTCCTGCTTCACTAATATACACTATTATCTATAAGGCCATGCTACACTATATTACTGCTGACAAATGTCGGAACGTTTACCAATACCAAAAATAAACTTTAATATAAAGAGATGTTTATGGTAAAAGAACATTATCATAGAAATATAATCATGGAATATATCCACTAATCAACCAATAGATTCTGAGCTCCATTATATGCTTGAAAGATTTTGTTTAGGACCATTATGACATACATACAGAAAACAAGCAGCTTTTTGGTGACCATTATTGCACTGGACTGCCACAAGGAATGATGGAACTCCAACATTAAAGACAAAACAGAGATTCTAGATTCATGAATACATTGTCACCCACTCTGTCCAGTATCTACGTGTTACTATTATTATAGCCCTGACTGGTTTGCCTTTAATCCTTGTTTTTCCGGAGTTCAGATGTAGCCTATTGAATGTATCAAGCGTGATCAAAATGGTAGTTTTCTTCTTTTCTGAACAAGTAGATAAAATTAGTTATTAAATGGTAATAAAATCAGCAGAGATTTCTAAACCTGATTATTTTGCAAGTAACGAAGAGCAAAGTATCAAAACTTATGAGTACACAAACATGCCATTTCCGCGCGGATTCAAGTCAATCACATAAATACATAGATAAATTTCAAGTTTACAGTACTACACTTGCATCCAAGTTTTTCAAATTAGTGAATTCTTTTACTTTCTTCAGGATTAAATTCATAAGATTTGTTTTCATAAGAATACAATCTTTGCTTGTCTAGCTTTTTATTATTTTCACAAGTCCAACAAATTCAAGCTGCTGCAAACTGTTAAATCCTAATGGTTTTTGCTTGATTGCACAAAATACAGATCAAGGTGAGATAAATGCTGTTTCGGTGTACTATCTGGTGCAGTAAGCTTTCAATCCTGACCATCTACTAAAACTTTAGCACTACACTACGTCTTAAGAGAACATTCATAGCACTAACCCTGCATGTTTCCAAAACTGAAGGACACTTCTTATTGACAACATGAAATGCCAAAAATGTAGATATAGCTTGTATGCTTCACCTTAAGAGATACTGAAGTTAAACAAAATTGGATGTAGAAGTTCCAAGATATTAATGTCTTATCAGGCAATGGATCCAAACTTCCCTTAAAAGGTTCTTTATCTTTAACCAAAATAGTAAACTAGTAGATCCATTTGCACCCAAGAACAGCTCCACGATATCAAATTTTGGTCAAGCAAATAAATCAGGCGATTCATATGAACATCAAAGGCAGATTTCATAATATCCTACAAGAACCAATTGAGATTGAATAAACATAATCTGCAGTAGTAAAACATTGATAGTCCAAGAATCAACTTATCTGAAAAAACTGAACACTACCCAATTGCAGTAAATCCAAGAACTTACCAAAATTGGTGTAAAAAATCTACCTTGATTAACTATGTTATCAAGAAAACAAGCCACCCCAGATCAAGAAAACAGAGAAATTTCCTAAAGAGAATGCATTTAAGCAGCAGCTTTTGATGTAAAATTTGTGAGATCTGAGAACAAGGATTTGGGTTCTTGGGATTGATATTGAGATCTAAGAAAAGTGTATAGTAATATTCGGGAGGGGTTTCGATAGATTGATTTTTTGGCCAAGACTCATATGGCTTTTTATTCTAAGGCATCACTTCTTTTTTTTCCACATAAGTGGTGAGCTTCTTTTTTATTTTTTTCCTTCTTTTCGGTGGTGATGTTTCATCTTCCTATCACTATTCTTTTTCCTGTTTTTTTACTCTATCAAGACGTGTGTTTTGTATTCAAAGGGAGGAAAAGGAAATAGTAGTAATCTGATAAAGAAAATCACTACGTAATTTTTATTCACTTTTATCGAAGTGGTTTTATTGTTACGCCATATTATTTTTTGAATATTTTGGTTGTTTCAATTTACGATTTTAAATATATTTAGGCAATCTAATATTTTAGAAGGATCTTTCATTTTAAAAAACGATCATAATAATAACTAAAAAACACAACCAGGCGATACTACAAAAGCGATCTCTAATTTAACCAGGATCTCTCAATTTATAAAACGATTTTGGTAATGACTAATACACATGCTAACTATGATTTCACAAGGATCTCTCATACTATAAAAAACGATTTTGGTAATAACAATAAGCGATCAATCAGAGATCACTTAGACGGTCATAAATAATATATGAGCACTTTTCAGATAATATATAGATGATCCATGATTTTACCGTGATCTTTCACTTTATAAAAAAAAGAAAAAGAAAACGGATCCTGATAATAATCAATAGGCAATCATAAGTAATACATAGACGATTTATAAGTAAAACAAAGGCGGTCTATGATTTCACTAGGGCCTCTCACCTTATTAAAAGGATTATGGTGATAACTAATAAGCGGCAAACCAGAGATCACTTAGGCAATTTAAAATCTTCTGACAACACATAGGCAATCTAAAATTTCACCAGGATCTCCAACTTTATAAAATAAAAATCTTTGTAATAACTAATAAGTGATCAATCGACCTAAGTAATATACGAGTTACTTCTGGATAACACATACGCGATCTATGATTTTATTAGGATCTTCCATATTATAATAAAGGATCCCAATAATAACTAATAAGTGACAAACTGGATATCACTTAGGAGATCAGAACTAATGCATGGGCTACTTCTAAGTGATATGTGTGTGTGTGAGAGAATTATGATTTTATCATAATTTTTTACTTTACAAAAAGAAATCCTATAATAATAACTGTAAGCAATCAACCGGAGATCACTCAAGTGATTATTAATAATACATGAACGGTTTCTAAAAAATACATAAGCAATCTATGATTTCACCAGAATTTTCCTTTTTTTTAAAAAAAAAAATCCAGGTAATAACAAATAAGCATTAATCGGAGATCACTTAGGTGATGATAAATAATACATGAGCAATTTTTAGATAATACATCAGTGATATATGATTTCACCAGGATCTCTCACTTTATAAAAAAATGATCATGTCAATCACTAATAAGCGATCAATCGAAAATTATTTATGTGATCATAAATAATACATAGGCGATTTAAGATTTCATTAGCATATCACACTTTATAAATAAAAATGATCCTCCTGATAACTAAATCAACCGGGGATCATAAATAGTACATAAAACGACTTTTAGATAATAAATGTCTTAGGAAAATATCCTGGTAATAACTAATAAATAATTAACTGTAAATCACTTAGAAGATTATATAATTAAATGAGCAATTTCTAAATAACAATAGACCATTGATAATTTATCAGGATCCCCACTTTATAAAAATGATTTTGATGATAACTAATAATAAAAGTTTTTTTTGATTTAAAATGCTACTTATATTATAATAAAAAAGGTATTATAGGGAGCGGCTACTCTTGGACAGCATTACAAAAAGTGCTAGGAAGAAAAGTAATTGCACTGTTGTGCGTTGCTACACTATATCCAGTAGTACTACTATTACTACGGAGTGAGTAATATTGAAAACCTCCGGCGGAGACATTGCTTGTAGACATCATGTCCAATAGGTTACAAAAAGTGTTCAGTGGTTCATAAACGGCAATATTAGTTGTGCTAGCCATTCTAAGTATTGTATGGCGCGTCTTGTCTTGCATGAGATGGTTGAGGATGAATGGAGGAGGATCTGTCAAAAAAAGTGATGTTGGTGCCTGATAATTCCATTCTAAAATGTGCTAGTCGATCTGCTATCATAGTTTGCTCCCTATAAGTGTGACTTACATTTGGATTACTCAGTTACCGGATTAGGAATCTGCAGTCAGTTAACAAAGATGAGTATTGCATGGTAAGTGTTTTCAACATAGTTATTACATGTTGGGCATGCATCTGGATTTTTAGTGGAGTTAGATTGTACTCGGCTGCTATTTGCAAACCACGATAGTAATGCCAGAAGTTCTATATCTATGACATTGGATGTTTGGTGCTAGTTGATACTGATACTTGGGCTCTATTAGCTTCACAATGCTTAGCAAATAGTCAATCCTTTGAAGAAATGGGCTTGAGAGAACTGAAAAGATAACTAGCTAGTTTGGAATTGATTTATATGCTGTAAACTGCTTTTGCTTTACACGGCCATTAATTTTCAAGTTGTAGTATCATAGCCACAGTGTTTTTGGTCCATGGAGATCTATTGACCTCATTGTACTATTTTTAACTGAAAGCAAAGGAATTAGGCGTTTGTATTGTAGTGGAGGAGGAAGAATAATCAGCTCCAGCGACAAACCCTCTCATCGATCACTCAATTTGTGAAGAGTGCAAGTCCTAGGATTGCTTAATGTTCCTTTATCAGGTCATTATTGGTAGTTGAAGTTCTCTACTTATTAGAGTTCTTTATATTGTCTCAAATACCCATAACTCTTTTATAGGCCTGGTTAGTTGTGTTTTCTCTTTTCTGCAGTTTGCATTTCATTCAAGAGTTAAACTGCTTGGAAATTTCTGTTTGGAAACTGCTTTTCTGGTGGAACTTGTTACTTGGAAGGTTGAGTGAAACTTGACTATTTTTTTGTTGAAAGATATAAAAGTTGCAATCTTTGATCGATGGACATGAGGTTTTTTTACCCTCAAATTGTCTCCCTCTCTTCCTGTGACCTGCTGTCCTTATCGCAATTATATTGTTGCTCCCAAACGCACACGCAAGTATACGTGGTCGACAAGTAATATAGGATTGTAAGTCCAAATATCGTACTCACAGGGACTTGTGATTAACTATCAACTAAATTAAACCAACAATTAATCCATTCAAGTGATTTTCTAAAGTGTGAATATTTAACTAAAATTAATCGAGAGTAACAAACTAAGAGATTAAAGGAACAAGTTGGCGAAATTTTAGAGACAAATTTAATGAGAGCCAATATTCTAGAGCTATGGGTTAGCTAACAATCCCGTTGAGTCTTCCACTTAAATCGTCTAATTAATTTATTTGGTTTATTGGTTGACAAGGTTAATATTACTCGTAGCCTTCTCCCGAAGTCCTACTCGCCTATTCAAGATAATCTAACGCCTATATTCCTATGAAATTAGAATTAACAAAAACGCATTAATAAATCATGTATGTAACCAAGCAAGGCGATTAGGTATATTCCTATCCTAACCGCAAATCCCTCCCTCCCCTCCCCCCTCAGAGTTAAGATCTTGCTCTACTCAATCTTATATGAAATATAGAATTCCCTCTCCCGAGTTCAATCCTAGATTCGTAGATAGTATTCAATATTGGTGATCAAGCAATCAAATAATTAAGCGCAAGATTGAATAAATAAACCAATATGATAAATTAATAAAAACAATTCAAGCTTCGAACTACAACGTTCATGCAGCACCCAAAACTCTAGAACTAATAAACTATGAGATTAAAGAAAAAGAAGAGAAGAAAGACTAGTTGAAAGCCTCCTCCAAGCGTGATGTTATTTCCTCCGGTCGCAAAACTCCCCCCCCCCNCCCCAAAGTGGCATTTTTGGGTCTATTTATATGTGTAGGAAAAGACCTAAACGTGTAGGTCAAGGCCCAGTCAAACCAGGAGACGAAATAAAGCTTCAAAATTCGGAATGGTCCTGGCCCCAGGCCTGGCGTCGCTAGGCTAACGCCTGATTCAACCTGGCTTTTGCTTGGCCTCGCCAGCCTAACACCAGCTTCAACCTGGCTTTTTGCCTGGCCTCGCCAGCCTAACGCCAGCTTCAACCTGGCTTTTATCTGGCCTCGCCAGCCTAATGTCAGCTTCAACCTGGATTTTGCCTGGACTCTCCTTTTTACTATTCTCGAGCACACTTTCAACGTTTAAGTATCCCTTTTGTTTTATTTTTATCTCCAATTCACCTACACATAAAATAGACTCCATTACGCGTAAATAAAGTGTAATTTATCATTAAAGTGTGTAAAATGCAAAGCAAATAACGTACGAAACTATGGAACTATAACCCCACATCAATACCTCACACTTAAACATTTCTCGTCCTCGAGCAATCAAACTACACTTATAGACACAACCTTTTTAAACAATCCTCCTAACTCATCACACCTAGAATCTTTAAAATAGACTAAGCCCAAAGGTGTAACATCTTCACCTCAAGATTTGACTCACAAGTATCATGCATTATTTCACAATTTACTCACTTACTCTAACATAGAGGTCAATGACATTACCTTTCCTTCATGAATCAAGTGCCCTCACACAATAAAAGAGAGTATTTCACACACAATAAAATTTAAGAACAATTAGGAACTCAAGATAGAAAGAATTCACTCACTCTCAGAAATAACATTCATATGCTACAAAAGATGCACCATAGGCTTGCCCGTAGTGTACTACTCTACTAATTGAGCTCATTCAGTCTAGGATCAGGTAGGACTTTCATTGGTTGTAATGTAGGCTGCGGGTCGGGTAGGATACATTTGGATATGAGTGATTACACCTCCCTAAGCACTTTAATACATATACTTTAACATTCAAACCCCATACTTATGTCAAACCAAAACTCCACCTTCACATTAAGGTACATTAACTCCATATTTCTTTAAGCACAATTACATCAAGAGTCACCACTATCATGGAATACTTCTCACATCGATACAACTATTTATTTTTATTTCTTCTTTTCAAGCGGCTCTTACTTTTTTTTTTCAAAACAGTGCACATTTCTCCTTATTTCATTAGTTCCAAACCACCCTACACTTTAACTTTTACAAAGTACATAACAATTCAAGTGCTCATGATAGGTGAAAAGGTTCAAATAAATGGTCAATTCAAACAAATGAGTAAGGCTTTTAATGTGGTTGCCAAAGAAATAGGATTACAGACTCAACGGGGTTAACTACGATACATAACAATTAGGCGGGTAAACTATATATATTTGGCTCAACAAAGAAATGCCTATATCACTTCCAAGACTGAACAAAACTACTATTTCGATTTGCAAACACACCGGGCAAGTTCTAGATATCAAATGCAATGCACAGAATAACATACAAACCTCACACACACATGGCACATAACTCACTTGGAATTGGACTCATCAAGACACTCTAGTCAAAGCAGTTAAGCAAATTTAAGATTATACAATTTAAGGTACTTATACAAGAGTCAAAAACTGAGCCTAAGCGTCACAACCAAAGTACTCACTACTCTCAAGGCATAACAAAGTCAAGAGATATTGCTTCAATTCAATTCATATCACAATGGCTCCTCTCCTAAAAAAATTAAAACTACCTACACCCAGTTCAAACAAAACCCTTAGAAAAGAACCGTGACACAAAGAAAAATCAAGAGGGAATTACTACAGTACCTACAAAGAAAATATTTTTGTCCTTTTTATTTAAACGTAAATCCCTCAAGAAAACTTTCTAGGAGATCCATCGTCGTGCAAAGTCCAATTTTTCAAAAAAAAAATTGTTTTTTTTCATAGCTACTATAATACTACACAACTATGAAATCACAAATAAGAAGTTAACATTTTTTTCTACATCATGCTAATCATCTAGAGAATTCTCCCACCCCACACTTAAAAGAGTGCAGTGTCCTCAATGCACAAATAAAGCAAAACAATAACAAGGGTGGACAAGAAACTCCCTGAAAGGCTAAAGGCCGAAGCAATAGCGGCTCACGGGTACTCAGACTTCCCACATGCATGGTCCTTTGTGTGGCACCCCACACTTAGTTCTCACCATCTAACTTGTTTTTGCACTCTTCCATGACTCTGCCTCCTATGTTTATAATCCTACAATAGAAAAAATAAATATTACAACAATAATAAGAAAAAAAAAACAGTAAAGATGAGTTGCCTCCCAACAAGCACCTGATTTAACGTCGCGGCACGACTTAGACTACTTCATCACTTTTCCTCCACTTTGAGGATATAAATTGCGCCCCTAATTTTGCATCAATTTTTCTATCACGTTTCTGGGGCAGTGGTGTAAAAATAAAGGAACCAAGCAATAGGAATCACATCTTGCACTTTTTGGCCTTTAAGTGAGGGATGTCGTTTGTCTCCTTGGTATGGAAAATTTCAGGATATAAGAACTTTGTTCCTCATATATTGACTCCTCCATATGCTCGACTGGATTAATTCTCATGTCACCAACCAAGCACAATGTTGAAAAGTGTTTAGAATGAGGTCCAATACGCTCCAACTCCAGAATTGCGTTATTTTTTATATCCTCTATTTTGCACTCTTCATCAACCTTGACATCATTCATAATATTTTGATCGAATAGTTAGAATTCCTCTTTCCGCTCTATAAGCTGACTAGTATCCACAAAAATTGGTTGTAGGGCATAGGACGCCTCAACCTTTTTATTCAATTGAGCCTGCAGGTCATGGATATCTGAGCCAAATTGGTCTATCTCTTGCCTGAGCTCAGTTCTTTCTTCTATCAGCTGTTTTGTCATATTTGAAAGACCATCACAGAGGAACTCATGAGATTTTATCAGTTGAGCTTGTTCCTCTAGCCAAGATTTGCTCACTATATCTACTTCTTCTAAATTATCTTCTTGTGGGAACTCGCTCTCTTTAGCCACTTCTTCCGCCTCGACTTTCATTCTCATGATTGCTGCACTAGTCCGTTGTATAGTGATCACGCTCAACTATGTCTAATAAAAGACTAAGCGGGCATTGCAAATATAATCCGGGGTATTACACCCAGAGTCGATCCCAAAGGGAATTTACGTATCAATTAATTCGTCAGGATACGCAACTTTTACTCAATCAATTCTCTCAAGACTTTTTAATATAACTTGGTGATATTTTAC
>ML368586.1:1595-39458 GCA_005239525.1 Nicotiana knightiana | reverse complement strand
ACAGGCGAACTAGTAGAATATACAAAAGATGATACAAGTTGTACTGTTGTCTGAGAGAAGTAGGCAGAAATAAACAAAAGACAACTCCATAGCACTGCTGAGAATCTCCAAGGGAGGCAGCTTACCGTGGATTCAGGTCCAGAATATATGTCAAGCTCCGGTCGGATAACCAGAAACACCAGCCTCAGAACCTGTACAATTAAGTACAGAAGTGCAGCATGAGTACATAAATATATATATGTACCCAGTGAGTATCCCGCCTAACCTCGAAGAGGTAGTGGCGAGAGGTCGACATGAAACTCACTACGGTCCACCAGTAATAATACAAAATAGGATATAATGAAATGCAATAGACATGTGAGACAGTAGGCAGCAGACACCTATCAATACAGAAATCTAGGAAACTACTAAAAATAAGCAACAATGTACAATTTCCTTTTTCCCCCAAATATCTGTCAAGTTAATATCAATGAAAGCAGTATCAAATAGCGAAGCGCACACAAGGGTAAGACAACCGGCCGGAGTCATAAGGAAATATCTAGACACTGAATAGATGTAAAGCTTCCCCTGCTCGCGAATCATACTTGTGACTCAGGTGCTAACACATTTATATACAATTACCATAAAGCTTCCCTCGATCGCGAATCATACCTGCGATTCGAGTGTTGACACACTTATATACAATTACCATAAAACTTCCCTCGATCGCACATCATACCTGCGATTCGAGTGCCGACACACTTATACCGATTTATCATAAAGCTTCCCTCGATCGCGAATCATACCTGCGATTCTATTGGTGACTCTCATACGTACATATATATATATATATATATATATACCGAAATATCAATAACTCAGTAGGGGCTATACCTGTAACAGGAATTAATCAACTGGGAGTTCAAGTGCAACTTTCCACATTTCCATATCAATTCAAAAGCAATAGGCAGCTCAAAGAACACCCAAGATACATATAAGGCACATAGAGACATGCTTGTGAGCCCTAAAACTACCAGACATAGCATGATAGTCGCTACGTACGGACTCTCGTCACTTAGTACGCACGTAGCCTCCAAAATAATTACACACAGCACATATAACACCGATGGGGACAATTCCCTCTTACAAGGTTAAAAAGGAGACTCACCTCATGTAGAATCTACCCCGCGGACCAAGGATGCGCCCGAACTCTGAACTCTACACCCGGTGACTCGCAACTAGTCAAATATGGTACAATGACATCAATGCATGCTCAAAGTAGGGTAATTATCCTATTTATTCAATAGATCAACATTCTTGAAGAATTCCCAAAATTCAACCACAGGCTCGCACGATCAATTTCCGAAAATTCTCGAAGGAATCGCTCACCCCGAAGCCTAAGGATCGTTAATATATGGTTTCTACTTGAATTTATAGCAATAAATGGGTAATTCACCAATTTCTCAAGAACCCTAAATTACTACCCAATTCTTGATTTTTCAATGATTTAGTAGCGAGTTTAACTAGTAATTCATGTTTGAAACTAGTGTTAGAGTGGAATTTATTTACCTCTTTAGTAGTTAGGTCGTGGAACCTCTTTCCAAGCTCCCAAGTCTCTAATGGTGGTGGAAAATGAAATAAAGGGGGTGAAATCTCGTGTTTTAAGGGAAACACAATGCCTGGCCTACAGGGGTTCTGCATTTGCAGCTCGAGGACCGCACCTGCAGAACTGGATGGGAAGGCTGGGTTTGCACCTCGGAGGGATGGCCACACCAGCGGTTCCGCTCCTGCGGACTTTTGTCTGCACCTGCGAGAAAGGGGCACCTCACCTGGGGTCGCACCTACGATGATTGGGACCGCAGGAGCGGTCCCGCACCTGCGACTAGGAAACCGCACCTGCGGTCACACAAGAACAGGTGCACCAGCAACTATCTTAGCTGGTTTTTAGCCCCGTTGGGTGCCCGGGAGGCCCCTGGGCCCACCCGAGCCCTCATCCAAATATACCAACAAGTCCCAAATCATAATACGGACTTGCTCAAGCCTTCGAAACACCTAAAACAACGCTAAAACTAAAAATCACACCTCAAAACCCCATGAACCAAATTTAGGGACTTTAAGTTTTCTAGACTTCGCTAACAACGCGCCGAGCCGGCCTATACTACTCAGAAGGGCAGCAAATTTTGCAGGCAAGTCACAATTGACATACGGAACTATTCCCGGTCTCGGAATTCCGTTCGGACTTCGATAACACAAAAACACATCTAAATCCACAATAGGAACTTAAGGAACTTCTTATTTCAATATTGGACGCCGAAACGCTCCCGGGTCATCAGAAACCCATTTCGAGCATACGCCCAGGTCCAAAATCATCACAGGAAGCTATCGGAACCGACGAACTAGATTCCGAGGTCGTTTACCCAAAAATGTTGACCGAAATCAAACTTGTCCTTAAAGGCCAACCCTAAGGAACCAATTGTTCCTATAGCACTCTAAACACCTCCTAATCCCGGACTACCAGTCCCCGCAACTCCTAAATCATATAAATCCACTATGGGAAGTTTCATTTAGGGGAACAGGGTCCGATAACACAAAATAACCGGTCGGATCGTTACACCAGAATTCTCGTGCTATAGTTCTGGCACCAGCTATAGCACCACCTGCCCAGCCAGCTAGGGGTAGGGGTCAGGTAGTCAGAGGTAGAGGTCAGAAGGTTAGAGGTGGAGGTCAGCATGCTAGAGGTGGAGGCCAGCCCGCTAGAGGTGGCGACCAGCCCGTTCGAGGTGGAGGACCATTTGTTAGGGGTCCTCACAGCGACGTTGTTCAGGGTGGTGGGGCCCAGCCTCGATTATATGCATTTCCAGGGTACCATTTCAGTTTGTAATAAAGATGCTTCAGTTTTGTTTGATCCGGGGTCTACTTATTCTTATGTGTCATCCTATTTTTCCTCGTATTTGGTTGTGCTCCGCGATTCTTTGAGTGTCCATGTTTATGTATCTACGCTGGTGGGGAATGCTATTGTTGTAGATCGTGTATATCGTTCGGGCGTAGTCATTATTGAGGGTCTTGAAACTAGTGTAGACCTTTTGCTTCTTGACATGGTCGATTTTGATGTCACTTTGGGCATGGATTGGTTGTCACCTTATTATGCCATCTTGGACTGTCACGCCAAGACAGTTACTTTAGCTTTGGCGAGATTTCCTCGGTTATAATGGAAAGGGACTCTTGGTCATTCTCCCAACAGAGTGATTTATTATGCCAAGGCTCGTCGCATGGTTGAGAAAGGATGTTTGGCTTATTTGACTCATATCCGTGATTCTGATGCCGAGGTTTCTTCAATAGAGTCAGTGCCTATTGTTCTGGAGTTTCTCAAATTGTTTCTTACAGACCTGTCGGGGATGTCACCCGACAGGGATATCGATTTTTGTATTGATGTTTCTCCGGGCACTCAACCCATTTCTATTCCTCCATACCGGATAGTGTTTAACCCAAACAGTAGTTTCCAAGGTCAAAGCAATAATTTTATGTGACGGGCCACAAGCAACCGATTCAATCCGAAAGATATAATTTTTGTTAATACAACGTGATAGAGAAGTGGAAAATAAATTCAATGACAGATAATATAATAAAAATAAAGCAGATAAGAAATAATTCTTATTGAATAATCCTTGACAGGATGTTGAGCCGAACGGAGCTTGAAGGGCCAAACTATGGCTAGCTTGGGAGCAAGATGATATGAATTACAATGTACAGAATTATAGAGAAGAAAGTTCGATCCCTTGATTGTGATAAAACTATGTCTATTTATAGGGATAAATCTAAGCAACCATTCTCCTTGAATAATGGGTCCATTATGAGCATTTACTCAACCCATCCATTACTTTTGGAAGACTTGTAACAGCTGTGTAAATGCTGAAATTTCATAACTGATGAGTTAATTTCGTAATTGATGAGTTAATTTCATAACTGATGAGTCAATCCCGTGGCTGATGAGCTACTCCCGTACCTGTTGAGTCAATCTCGTGCTTGCTGAGTCAATCTCGTGCATGTTGAGTCAATCATTTATTGCATTTATTGCACGTTACATAATTGATTTGTAACTGATGGAGTAATGATGATAAATCTCGTATAATCCATGATTAATTGATTCCTTCATCATTTGTAATTATGAGATATTCTCCCGCACCTGTTTGAGCTATTTATGATGACCAGTTCCGAGGCTATCAGGCACGGTATGAGTATGTTCGGTCCCGGGGGTGTTTCACATATCATCTTTACATGTCATTCTTCACTTCTCTCCAAGCTTTGCTGACACGCGCTTCCATTTAATAGACCCACATGGCGAGTCTATTTTTCGCCAATACAGATAGTCCCTCCACTTTCCGGTTATTCACTGTGATATGACCGGGAAGTGGAAGATTTTATCCTTTTCTCCATTTCCTCTGCCTCATTAAAAACCTTGCCAGAAAAACCCAGTAAGGACAAAAACCGGACGAAGTAATAAAGAGTGCAAAACTTAGAGATTCATATGACAACTTCAACGCTCATGTTCGTTTTGTCAATAAGTGGTTGGTTTACCCCTGTCTTGTTTTGGGGTTTGAAGACAAATGTTTGCTTTGGCAAGTTCGATATAAATTTCGGCTTTGTTTTCTGCCTACTTTAATGTTTGGTATTTTGTTTCACCCTTTAAGTCTTTGCATTAATAAAAATGCTTTAGATTACTCGTACCTTTTCGTATTAGGCATGATTTATGAAAGAGGGCCCTTTTTGATCGACACTTAATGAAGAAGACGTCTCAACTTGTGATGATCCAAGGGGTCATTTTATAAAATTAGACTATGTTCCATGCTTAATAGCCATAAAAAGACTAAAATTAAATAGCTCGATTTGCGTGCGCAGTCCGGGCGTGAAACCGGAAAGCTTTTATGTGGAAATATAAGAAATAGTGATTTTTAGAATTTAAATTTGATAAAAGTTGACTTTGGTCAACATTTGGAGTAAACGGACCCGGATCTGTGTTCCGATGATCCCGGGAGGTCCGTAGTAAAATATGGGACTCGGCCGTATGCCCGGAAATGAATTCCGAGGTCCCAAGCCTTAGAAATCAATTTTTGAAAGAAATTATTTTGCTGTAATGTTTGTGAATTATAGAAAAGAAATAATGTTAAAAATCATTGGTATCGAGACCGTATTTTGGTTCCGGAGCCCGGTACAGCTTTGTTAGGATATTTAAAGTTTAACTGTGAAATTTGGTGAAAAAAGGGAGTTCGTTTAATGTAATTCGGACATCCGGTTGAGAAATTATGAACTTTAAGAGTTCTTGTTGAAAATGATGAGTTTTGAGGTTTAATTCACAATTTTATATGTTATTTTTATGATTTTATCGCGCGAGAAAGTCCATATGATGTTATTAGACTTGCGTGCATGATTTGTTTAGACCCCCGAGGGCTCGGGTGAGTTTCGGATAGGCCACGAGGTGTTTTTCACTTAAAAGTAACTGCTGTTTTTTTATCGATTCTGGTGTCCAGGTATTTTGACCTGTGCGATCGCATAGGAAAGTCTGCGATCGTACAGAGTAAAATTTGAGGCCTGTTTGGTACCCTGTGCAAACGCAGCTTATTTCTTGCGATCGCGGAGCACAGCCTGGCCAAGTTGTGCGATCGCACATCCTTCAGTGCAAAAGCACTGAGTAAATCAGGCCTGGGGGAGAGAGGTCAATACCCTCTGCGATCGCACCCCTCCCCATGCGAACGCACTACACAAATTTCCCTTACACTGTGCGATTGCACCTCTTTATCCGCGATCGCACAGTTGCCCAGCCCAGCTAATATAAGTACCTATTAGAGAACGGGCAGAACACTTTCTTCCCCAATTTTTCGAAGTTCCAGCCCTAAAAACGAGTTTCTTCAGAAATCTTCATCCCCAATTCATAGGTAATCAATTCCAAACCTTGTTCTTTCAATTCCTTACTATTTTGTATCACTTTTAAGCAAAAAATAAAGACTTTTCATGGTAAAAATCTAGGTTTTGGGTAGAATTAAGGAGTTTTATAAAAATTGAATTTTTATATCAAATTAAGCTCGGATTTCAAAACTAATAGCATATTTGGGTTTGTGGGTGAATGAGTATACGTAATTTGGTCCGGACCCCGAGTTTAGACCAAGCGGGTCCGGGGTTGGGTTTTGACTTTTTTTTAGAAAACTTAGGAAAAATTATATTCTTCAATAAAGTTAGTTCCTTTAGTATTAGTTAATTATATTAAGTTAATTGTGATTAGATTCGAACAATTTAGAGGTGAATTCAAAAGGAAAAGCAATAATTGAGCAGTGAGTGGCCTGAAGAATTGAGGTAAGTATTTGGTCTAACTTTGGCTTGAGCGAATAGGACTCCCCACTTGTTTGCTATGTGAAATGCATGGGCGTGGTGTATAGGTGTGGTGACGAGTATCTATGCACCACCCAAATTAATTGTTAAACATGATTCCCCTTCATGTTCCCAACTTAACTGATTATTGTCCTAATTGTTATATGTTCATTATTGCTTCTATGACTATTTGGCCTTGTTGATCTGTTGTTAGATATTGTTGTGATTATTTGGAAAGAGTTTTGGTTGTTTCAGCTGATTTTCTTGTGATAAGTATAATGGTTTAGAGGTTAATATTAGGAAGTTGTGAGAAATACAATCTAATTGTTTCCTAATTGTTGTTGTAAGTGTGTTAAAAATGTTGGTTGTTCTCTTGAGTTTGTCTTAGCATATAAAGACAGGGCTGGATTGACAGTGTTACGATGTTTACTTATACTCTGGTTGGTTTTATTGTAAAATGATATTGGTTAAAGCTTACGAGCTATATGAATTTTCTATTTGAAATTGTGGAAATAACAGTATTGTGAAAGACTTGGCCTGAATTGTGAAATTCTTTATGAATAAATTTATATGATATGTCTGGTGGGAGTGGGTTGCACGCCGCAACAAGGAGTGATAAGGGTGGACAAGTGGGATCGGGTTGCACGCCGCAACAGGAGCAATAAGGGTGATATATTTAGGGAGGAGCAATAAGAGAGGACAGGTGGGAGCAGGTTGCACGCCGCAACAAGGAGCGATAAGGGAGGACATTGATATTTTTACTGATTTTCAAAGAAAATAAAGATTTGAAAAGCTAAATGTTTATTTTTATTGTTTTGTTTACTTGGAAAACAAAGATTTGAAACTTTCTATTTTATATTACTATTTCATATTTTGGCACTACTTTCATTCAAAGATAAAGTTTGAAAACTTGGAAATTGTTGAGGATTGGTTATAGCTGAGGCTTGAAAGAGGCGGTTGTGTTACTTTATTATTGTTGCAGTATTTGAATTGATGTGTTTAGATTTTCTTCTTGTTTTACAATTATTGTCTCAGATATATTTTCTTGTTCGTGTAGAATTTTTATAGTGTTATCGTATATATATTAATATCACAGGTTTATTGCTAAAGCCCCTCCTTAGCCTCGCCACTACTTCGCCGAGGTTAGGCTCAGCACTTACTCAGTACATGGGGTCAGTTGTACTGATACTACACTCTGCACTCTTTTGTGCAGATCCAGGTGCTAGCCAGCAGTAGAGATTTTTAGAGCATCCATCTATTTATTCGGATATACGAGGTATATCTGCCGGAGTTCGCAGATCCCGATAGTCTTCTTCTATTTTTATAAAACTGTTTTAGTATATTCAGAACAGTTACACCATTTCTTTCGGCCATTATTTTTAGTATTCTTTAGTAGTTCATGGATTGTGACACCAGACCCTGGGGTAGTCTTAGAGTTGTTTACATAATTAGTTCGTGATTCATTTTATTTAAATGGTTATCATTATTATTTTATTTTATTGTTGTTGGGAATTATTCTAATTGAGTTCCTTTGGAAGTTATTTGTTTGTGCTTAAGTAATAAAATTAAGGAAATAAATTATTCGAGTTCCGAGTTCTAACATTGGCTTGCCTAGCAAATGTGGTGTTAGGCGCCCTCACAATCCCTGAGGTCGGGAATTTGGGTCATGACAATTTGGTATCAGAGCACTAGGTTGCTTAGGTCTCACAATTCACGAACAAACTTGGTAGAGTCTGAAGGATCGGTACGGAGACGTCTGTACTTATCTTTCGGAGGCTATTGAGTTAGGAAACAACTCCATTTTATTCTACTCTATCGTGCAAATTTATTCTACCATTGATGATTGAACTTGTTTTAACTTGTCCTCGCACAAAATATCGACAACACGTAAAGCGTCTACAACCAGACAAGAGATGAAGCCCCAATGACAGCCACGATTAGGGGAGGAGACAGAAGCAGATCTCAGTCTAAAGCTCGAACATCAACACCCATTGTAAAGTCTCAAATGGATCTGGACCCGGAGGTTCTAGCTCAGTCGGTACATTTTGGACTAGCCCTTATCCCAAAGGGATTCATAGTTACTCCAGTATTGCAAAACAAGGGAATAGTTGAAAGCAACGGGGTTGAATTATATGAGCTGTGAAGTTTAACATTGCGGATTATCAAGCATTGTGACCTATGAATTCGTGCCAAGTGGAGAAGTCCACTGTCAAGGATGAGATTGTGGGGTCATGTGTTATATCTATTTTGGCTTGAAGGGTATAAGGCTTGAGATTTTTGCAAGAGATAAAGCTAAGGATTGCGGTGTGTCTATCTCCTTAATAACCATATACCTCAGTACCAAAAGAGTTATATAAACAAATTTAAATCTACAGAAGGTTTACTAAGCATTGAAGTTACGTTTGCGGATTTTGGGGTGCTCCAGAGGGAGTACAGTGGTTGACAAGCTCCTAGACTATATTATCTGTATAAAGCTTTACTTATGGGATCGTTGTGCATCAATAGGAATAAGAGTTACCCCAAGGAATAGCGAAGAGTACATGAATAAGTGGGGTAGCTCAGTGGTGTTGAGTTAACATGGTAAAGGAGAAATTGGTCGCTGGTGGTTAAGGCAAGCCTACGAAGAGGACGACCAGCCAGTGCAACATCAACTATTTGACTTAGTTCTCATAAGCGCTTTTAAAAGAATTTATTTGTCGGACCCTCCTTAATGCATGGTGCATAAGGTTTGAACGGTTGCGTCAGGTCATATGACGGTGTTAGAACATGCTACTAGGTTCGATAAGTCAGCTCGTCACACTCCTACTTAGGTTTATCTAGCCAGAAAGCAAGTCCACAGACTCGTTAAAGGACTCAAATATGATTGTAAAATTTTGGACGACTCAGGGCAGGTTGATACTTCCTTTCGGCTAGTGATAGAAATTGTCCTAGACTTGGGAGAGCCATATTTCATCATAACACTCAGGCTACGTGCGCCGTTGCAGTTACATATCAACTACATGACCAGCTAGGGAAAACGGAGTCGGAATGTCGAAAGTGGAGGTTAGATTCCTAGAGGTTGAGACCCAGCCTGTTGATATATTTTCTATGGTATGGCCGAGGTCGTTACATTAAATGGTGTCATTACAAGAACAATATCTAGTTATTATAAAGTGATGATTTCCTGAACTTAATTCAGTTATGCGTATCTAATATAACTCTTCTAATATGCTCCACTCTCGGGTGAGCTTCTTAACTCAAAAATCTACTTATGTGAATACTTGTATTGAGAAACTCTATGAAGATAGCTATGTTTATCGTTAGGTGTTGTAGTTTTGTTTAACGGAAAAAATTTAAAAGAAGAAAAATGAAAAGTTTCGATTGGCACGATATGCATGCTACTTGTGATTCAGAATTTAGGGAAAGATCCTCGCATTTTAATATGATTTGAGATGTTTAAATCGGGCTACGAGCCGTGGTAGAAGTTATGTAAGGACGAGGTCCTTGTGATGGAAATTCTTGTGTTTAAATTCTCCCTTGTGAATTAAACTTTTACTATAGTATTGGTAGGGAGTCATGCCTATTAGGCTTATTCGATAATTTATGTATAAAATAATGATAATAATCGTAGTAATAAATGAATGAATAATAATAAAAGTAATGCTAATAATAATTAAATAAATAAGTTAATTAATTAACTGCGCATAGTTTACCAAATCTGTGTTATAATTATTGAGCTTTGACCTACGAGGTATGTGCTGCCCGTGTGGCGTTAAATGAGGCACGTTAAGTCGGGTATATAATTATGAGGTCTTCATTAATCTCACCTCGTCATCAGTATTGTAAAGGTTGAAAGGGGATTATTTCTAACGTGAAGTTGTTGATAATTCCGTAATTGGCTATGAACAACTATTAAGAAAATAGAGGCGGTGAGTATGGGCAGCCTTGTGTATATTCCAGTTGGTGAGAGACCGTTAGTTTCAGAGATTCAGTCGTTGGCTAATCAGTTCGTGAGGTTGGATATTTCCCCCAGCAGTGTTCTAGCTTGTACAGTCGCTCAGTCTTCCCTATTTGAGCGTATTCGGGAGCGACATGATAATGATCCACATTTGGCGGTCCTTAGGGACACAGATCGGCACAGTGATGCCAAGCAGGTTATAGTTGGAGATGATGGTGTTTTGAGGATGTAGGGTCGGTTATGTGTGCCTAATGTTGATGGCCTTCGTGAGTTGATCCTTGAGGAGGCTCACAGTTCTAAGTATTCTATTCACCCAGGGGCAGCTAAAATGTACCAAGATTTGAGACCGCCGGAGAAGGATGAAAAAGGACATTGTGGATCGTTGCTTAAATTGTCAGCAGGTAAAGTATGAACATCAGAGACCTGGTGGTTTGCTACAGCAGATAGAGATTCTTGAGTGGAAGTGGGAGTGTATCACTATGGACTTTGTTGTTAGGCTCCCACAGGCTCAAAGGAAATTTGACGCAGTTTGGGTTATTGTAGATAGGCTGACTAAATCAGGCGCATTTTATTCTGGTGGCAAGTACTTATACTTACGGAGCGGTTGGCCGGAGATTGTTCACCTTCATGGGGTGCCCCTATCTATCCTTTCTGATCGGGGTACGCAGTTTACTTCGCACTTTTGGAGGGCAGTTCAGCGTGAGTTGGGTACACGAGTAGAGTTGGGTACATCATTTCACCCTCAGACTGACGGGCAGTCCGAGCGTACCATTCAGATATTGGAGGATATGCTTCGCGCTTGTGTTATTGACTTTGGAGGTTCGTGGGATCAGTTCTTGCCGTTAGCGGAGTTTGCTTATAATAATAGTTATCAGTCGAGCATTCAGAGGGCTCCTTATGAGGCATTATATGGTAGACGGTGTAGATCTGCAATTGGATGGTTTGAGTCGGGTGAGGCTCGGTTATTGATTACAGACTTAGTTCAGGAGGCCTTAGATAAGGTCAATATTTTTCCGGAAAGACTTCGTGCAGCTCAGTCTAGGCAAAAGAGTTATGTCGATCGTAAGGTTCGTGATGTAGCATTCATGGTTGGAGAGAGATTATTGCTTTGTGTGTCACCCATGAAGGGTGTTATGAGATCTGGGAAGAAGGGCAAGTTGAGCCCTAGGTATATCGGGCCGTTTGAGATTCATGATAAGGTGGGGGGAGGTAGCTTACAGTCTTGCATTGCCTCCAGGGTTATCCTCAGTTCATCCGATATTCCATGTATCTATGCTCCAAAAATATCATGGTGACCCGTCCCACGTGTTAGATTTCAGCTTTATCCAGTTGGACAAAGACTTGACTTATGAGGAGGAGCCGGTAGCTATTTTGGATCGGAAGGTTCGCCAATTGAGATATAAGATTTTTCATTCAGTTCGAGAGCAGTGGAGAGACCATCCCGTTGAGGCAGCTACTAGGGAGTTTGAGTCAGACAGGCAGAGTAGATACCCACACTTGTTCGCCACTTCAGGAAAATTTCTATGTCCGTTCGAGGACGAACTTGTGTTTTAGAGGTGGAGATTGTGATGACCACGGTTCATTTTATAAAATTAGACTATGTTCCATGCTTAATAGCCATAAAAAAACTCAAATTAAATACCTCAATTTGCGTGCGCAGTCCGAGCGTGAAATCGGAAAGCTTTTATGTGGAAATATAAGAAATACTGATTTTTAGAATTTAAATTTGATAAAAGTTGACTTTGGTCAATATTTGGAGTAAACGGGCCCGGATCTGTGTTCCGATAATCCCGGGAGGTCCGCAGTAAAATATGGGACTCGGGTGTATGCCTAGAAAGAAATTCCGAGGTCCCAAGCCTTAGAAATCAATTTTTAAAAGAAATTATTTTGCTGAAATGTTTGTGAATTAAAGAAAAGAAATAATGTTAAAAATTATTGGTATCGGCCTGTATTTTGGTTCTGGATCCCGGTACAGCTTTGTTAGGATATTTAAAGGTTAACTGTGAAATTTGGTGAAAAACGGAGTTCGTTTGACGTGATTCGGACATCCGGTTAAGAAATTATGAACTTTAAGAGTTCTTGTTGAAAATGATGAGTTTTGAGGTTTAATTCATATATTTACATGTTATTTTCATGATTTTATCGCACGAACAAGTCCGTATGATGTTCTTAGACTTGCGTGCATGATTTGTTTAGAGCCCCGAGGGCTCGGGTGAGTTTCGGATAGGCTACGGGGTGTTTTTTACTTAAAAGTAACTGCTGTTTTTTTATCAATTCTGGTGTCCAGGTATTTTGACCTGTGCGATTGCATAGGAAAGTCCGCGATCGCACAGAGTAAAATTTGAGGCTTGTTTGGTACCCTGTGCGAACGCAGCTTATTGCTTGCGATCACGGGGCACAGCCTGGCCAAGTTGTGCGATCGCACATCCTTCAGTGCAAACGCACTGAGTAAATCAGGCCTGGGGGGGAGGTCAATACCCTGTGCGATCGCACCCTTCCCCATGCGAACGCACTATAAAAATTTCCCTTACACTGTGCGATCGCACCTCTTTATTCGTGATCGCACAGTTGCCCATCCCAGCTAATATAAATACCTGTTAAAGAACGGGCAGAACACTTTCTTCCCCAATTTTTCGAAGTTCCAGCCCTAAAAACGAGTTTTCTTCAGAAATCTTCATTCCCAATGATAGGTAATCAATTCCAAACCTTGTTCTTTCAATTCCTTACTATTTTGTATCACTTTTAAGGCAAATATAAAGAATTTTCATGGTAAAAATCTAGGTTTTGGGTAGAATTAAGGAGTTTTGTAAAAATTGAATTTTTATATCAAATTAAGCTCGGATTTCAAAACTAATAGCATATTTGTGTTCGTGGGTGAATGGGTAAACATAATTTGGTCTGAACCCCGAGTTTAGAACAAGCGGGTCCGGGGTCGGGTTTTGACTTTTTTCTTAGAAAACTTAGGAAAAATTATATTCTTCAATAAAGTTAGTTCCTTTAGCATTAGTTAATGATATTAAGTTAATTGTGATTAGATTCGAGCAATTTAGAGGTGAATTCAAAAGAGAAAGCGATAATTGAGCAGTGAGTGGCCTGCAAAATTGAGGTAAGTGTTTGGTCTAACTTTGGCTTGAGGGAATAGGACTCCCCACTTGTTTGCTATGTGAAATACATGGGCGTGGTGTATAGGTGTGGTGATGAGTATCTATGCACCACCCAAATTAATTGTTAAACATGATTTCCCTTCCCGTCCCAACTTAATTGATTATTGTCCTAATTGTTATATGTTCATTATTGCTTCTATGACTATTTGGCCTTGTTGATCTGTTGTTAGATATTGTTGTGATTATTTGGAAAGAGTTTTGGTTGTTTGAGTTGGTTTCCTTGTGATAAGTATAACGGTTTAGAGGTTTGGTATTATATTTACGAATTATATATATATGTTTCTAGTGGTTTCGTTTTGATAATATTGAGGAAGTTGTGAGAAATGCAATCTAACTGTTTCGTAATTGTTGTTGTAAGTGTGTTAAAAATGTTGGTTGTTCTCTTGAGTTTGTCTTAGTAGTATAAAGACTGAGCTGGATTGACAGTGTTACGGTATTTACTTATATTCTGGTTGGTTTTATTGTGAAATGATATTGGTTAAAGCTTACGAGCTATATGAATTTTCTATTTGAAATTGTGGAAATAATAGTATTGTGAAAAGCTTGGCCTGAATTGTGAAATTATTTTTATGAATAAATTGATATAATATGCCTGGTGGGAACGGGTTGCACACCGAAACAAGGAGTGATAAGGGTGGACAGGTGGGATCGGGTTGCACGCCGCAACAGGAGCAATAAGGGTGATATATCTAGGGAGGAGCAATAAGGGAGGACAGGTGGGAGCGGGTTGCATGCCGCAACAAGGAGCGATAAGGGAGGAGATTGATATTTTTACTGATTTTCAACGAAAATAAAGATTTGAAAAGCTAAATGTTTATTTTTACTATTTTGTTTTCTTGAAAAACAAAGATTTGAAATTTTCTATTTTATATTACTATTTTCATATTTTGGCACTACTTTTATTCAAAGATAAAGTTTGAAAACTTGGAAATTGTTGAGGATTGGTTATAGCTGAGGACTGAAAGAGGCGGTTGTGTTACTTTATTATTGTTGCAGTATTTGAATTGATGTGTTTAGATTTCCTTCCTGTTTTACAATTATTGTCTCAGATATATTTTTTTGTTCGTGTAGAATTATTTTATTGTGTTATCGTATATATATATTAATATCACAGGTTTATTGCTAAAGCCCCGCCTTAGCCTCGTCACTACTTCGCTGAGGTTAGGCTCGGCACTTACTCAGTACATGGAGTTGGTTTTACTGATACTACACTCTGCACTCTTTTGTGCAGATCCAGGTACTAGCCAGCAGTAAAGATTTTTAGAGCAGCCATCTATTTATTCGGAGACATGAGGTATATCTGTCGGCGTTGGCAGATCCCGAGAGTCTTCTCCTATTTTTATAAAACTATTTTAGCATATTCAGAACAGTTACACCATTTGTTTCGGCCATTATTTGTAGTATTGTTTAGTAGTTCGTGGATTATGACACCAGACCCTGGGGTAGTCTTAGAGTTGTTTACATAATTAGTTCGTGATCCGTTTTATTTAAATGGTTATCATTATTATTTTATTTTATGGTTGTTGGGATTATTCTAATTGAGTTCCTTTGGAAGTTATTTGTTTGTGCTTAAGTAATAAATTAAGGAAATAAATTATTCGAGTTCTAACATTGACTTGCCTAGCAAGTGTGGTGTTAGGCGCCATCACGGTCCCTGAGGTCGGGAATTTGGGTCGTGACACAATTTCATAATGGTGTAATAGTGCAATTTTTACATGTGTTTGATTATCGTCTAAAACTCATGTTGCAATTGTTTTCTTTTAACAGGTTTGATACAATGTATTTCGTAACTGTTTTCTTTTGTAATAGTTTTTTCGAGTTAATACAAGGGAATAACTATTTTTTTGTTACAGATTTTATAAAGTTATGGGCTTTTACCCGTAACTGTTTTCATTGACAACAGTTTTTAATAAATACAAGGGTATATCTTGCAACCCTTGACTAAATATTGCCTGTAACTTGAACATCTGTTTACATCCACGAGTATTATCTTTGTAGGTTTTTGAATCAGGCTTGCGTTTTTGGCTCTTGACTTCGCTCTTAACTTTTGATTTGTTGAGTCGACCTTAGGCTTGACTTGAGTTCTACATTTCCTAGTCTTTTTTGCCTTCTATAGTCTCCCAAGTGTTAGAGCTTTGAAGTACGAGCATTTGATTATTCCTTCCATGTGGTCCATTTACTGAAAAGGAAATTACATACAGGACTCGAAGGTTTATACTTTTTGGATGATGACTACTTAACCCTTTTCATTTCATCAGAAGGGTTGGGACCTAGACCGGGAATTATGTTACTTCCTCGTGTTTTTCGGGTCTAATAACATCATTTGGTACTTTAGGAAATTTATCTGAATACTAACTTTTCATGGCACTTTATGAATTTATTTGAGTGCTCATATTTAGTCTTACAGACTTGAAATATATATTTGGATGCATCGTTACATGCGCGATGCCTTAATGTTGTGTATCTAACTTTTAAATAAAAGAGGCCCTTTTATATATTTAAACGCTATGAAAAGGACGTCTCCTTTTCATTCAGGCGTAAAAGAGGATCGATTGATCTGAGTAGACTTTTAGTCTGTGGAAGTATTAATCCTGGTAGGATTTCCTGGAGTATTGATCTCGGTAAGACATTGAGTCTGAGGGAATACTGATCCCAAATAAATATAGATCTTAGTATATTTGTCTTGAAGAGACATTAAATCTGATTGGATTTTGAATCCAAATTGGAGTATATGAACATACTTCCGAGTAGAGAGGGACACATGTCCGAAATAATATTTGAGATGTTCGGGGTAATCTATCCGAGTCATAATATAATTAGCCATTAAGAAAGACTTTTTAACTTGAATGGTCGTTGCTTGACCGAATATAAGCCATGTGTTTATTAAAAGTGAACTTTATTCTGATGGCATAGTTGCATACATTTATGTTGACTTGAACATAGAAGTCTTGTTTGTTATCGTGGGATTCTTGACTCGACATGGAATTCTTGATCCTTTTTGTGTAAGATCAGCATATGCATTTTTGAAGATCTCATTCAACACTGTTTGAAGTGTTTTATGCTTGATATGAGCAATACAACTGACTGAGTTGAGATTGCGGTAAATAATGTCAGAAATTTCTCCCAAAGCAATCGATTGTTTGAATCACTTCTTAAAATGTCAAGTCGGATTGACTAATCTTCAAGTGTAAGAGTGTTTGAGTTTTGAGGTATGAGAACTCAAACACTAGAATCATAATTTGGTAGTCCCCAGTTTAATAATCTCGGATAGGATAGCCAGCTCCATTGTTGATGGACTTTCAAATGGTCTAGTTATAGCATAGAGACGGTACTGGAGCTCTTTCTTTATTTTTTACTCTGACCGGGAACTACAGAGGTTCCAAAATTTTGTCGAGGACCATACGATATCTTGCCTTATTACCTGAGTAATTTTCACGGCTTTCTTTGTAGATTTCTCGCATCATATATTTTGTTTGTTTGGTACATGTGGCATTTTAGCTTTTCGAGCCTTGAATATTCTCAAATATGATTCTCCTTCAATAAGGTAGTAACGGATCAGACACACTTAGAGTTGTCGAGAGCGTGCTTGTCTGTGGGTAAAGTCTCATTCTGCAAGTAATCAGTGAAGTTATTATGCCAAAATTAAATTAGTCGGGCTTACCTCATTTTCATTCTAATTGATGATAAATCAGGGATCGCCCAGATAAGGGATGACTTGATCCTGATATTGTTTGATCCAGAAATGATATTTCTCAATAAGAGTCCGGAGTTTCTTCCGGAGTCAGTGATATTAGCAGTAGATCCGAGACTAGCACATCCGACTTGATTTTCTTGGGCTGCATAGTTTTCTTGGATTTGATCAATCGTCAAATCAACACTTTTGCTATAAGTCCCCAGCTAATTCAAGCCTGTATCATATGCTTTATACTCATATTTGTTGTTAGTAATAAACTAACTTTTGTGAAATCTAAATACTTTTTCTGATAGGGATTAAGCATTGTCCTTAACCAAGGACTTTTAATACTTGTGGACTTAATTGTGTAAAAGGTCCAGATCCCGAGAATTATTTCATAAATAACATGTACTTTGATTTCAGCTTCAGGTAATATGCTCAAGCAAAGATTATTCATGAAATCTGCTAGACTTCTGTTTTTATGGCCGTATGTGGCTGATAAATAATATCATATTCCATAAGTTTGACTACTCATGTATCTAGCCTTCCTGACAGTTCTCGTTTATACAAAATATTGTAATGAAAATATAGTGGCTAAGAGAATTGAATGATATTGACAATAAAGCCTTAGATTTAGGGCAATAGTAATTAATGCCAACTTATAGATATGCAATTTCCATGTCTAAGAGCATTCTATAATAGATAAGAGATTGTGTACCTTTCAATGCTTTAATTAAGGTTGCATTTACCGAGACATTCGAGACAATATGATATACTAGCAATCATCTTTCTCCTCGGAATTTTGAAAGTGATGATGGGTTGATGTTAGCAATGAATCCGAATGATTCAACTTTTCAGACTAAACCCACCTTCGAGGTTCGATAACTTTATATTTTATTATTTGGCTCTGGTTTCTTCTTTTGCTTGACCGGATTATACCGCGGGTCAATATTGAGCATATAAATCATTATCTCTGGTGGTACACCTGTTATGGTTACAATGATGGAAAGCAAAGCAATTTGCATTAAGTTTAATCAACTTGCCTTTAAACTCGGTGTCGAGTCTCGACCAGCATAAACCTTCCTATTTGGGAAGCCAATGATAGTTTCTAGTTCTTCAGCATTTGACCTCGTAGCTTTTTATTCTTTCGGTTCAATGATTCTATCCGAAATTATTTGTGTAATTGTCCATGGCTATTAATGAACCTTCTTCCTCGTAGTCTTCAATTATCCATCCCGCACCTATCTTTTCTTTTCCAGTTGTCAGGTGCGGTATCGTTGTAAACAATCTCGTGGATGTTTTACCCCTGCTTTTTCTAACCTTCATTCTTCTCCTGTGGAAATTTTCAATTTTGCAAGGTGATTCCTTACCTGTTCGAGAAGGTTCGGATCTTTTTCAGCCTGTGAAGAAAATCCCGTAACTCTTTGCTCGGACCTATTTTTTACTTTCATTTGAACATCCGTGCCTTTCTCCATTTAAGGCTCGGTGTTGCATATCATTCCCGTGGGATAGTCGAGAATTCCCGGAGGTGTTCTATCCGCTCGTCTTGTTCCTTGATCTGTTTCTGTCAAGTTAGAACTAAATTGTACAAATTAAAATTACCTGATGTACCTGAATTTCATGTCTCGGTACTGTTTGGCATAGATTCTTTAATAAGTTTTGGTACTAATAGTTGTGGTACCAATATGCCGATGTACATTCTCTATTTTTCTCTACTTGTTGTTTATATATCAGTATCATGGGTACTATTGCCTTTTCCTTTCTCATGGTAAAGACATCTCAAGCTTGGTTGTCCTCAACTGTGTTGATTGGCAAATTTCGGCCATGATGAAGGTTTAAACTGAAAGCAAGCAAATATCAACAAAAATTGTTAGTATCTTTGGTTGAATAGCAAATTTTCTTGAGTTCCCGGTAACGAAACCAAACTGTTCAACCCAAAAAATAGTTTTCAAGGTCAAAGCAATAATTTTATGTGACAGGCCACAAGCAACCGATTCAATTCGAAAGATATAATTTTTGTTAATACAACGTGATAGAGAAGTGGAAAATAAATTCAATGACAGATAATATAATAAAAATAAAGCAGATAAGAAATAATTCTTATTGAATAATCCTTGACAGGATGTTGAGCTGAACGGAGCTTGAAGGGCCAAACTATGGCTAGCTTGGGAGCAAGATGATATGAATTACAATGTACAGAATTATAGAGAAGAAAGTTCGATCCCTTGATTGTGATAAAACTATGTCTATTTATGGGGATAAATCCAAGTAACCATTCTCCTTGAATAATGGGTTCATTATGAGCATTTACTCAACCCATCCATTACTTTTGGAAGACTTGTAACAGCTGTGTAAATGCTGGAATTTCGTAACTGATGAGTTAATTTTTGTAACTGATGAGTTAATCCCGTGGCTGATGAGTTACTCCTGTACCTGTTGAGTCAATCTCGTGCCTGCTGAGTCAATCCCGTGCCTGTTGAGTCAATATTGCAATTGATTGCCTTGTTCTGACCGTTACAATCACTTATTGCATTTATTGCACGTTACATAATTTATTTGTAACTGATGGAGTAATGATGATAAATCCCATATAATCCGGGGTTAATTGATTCCTTCCTCATTTGTAATTATGAGATATTTTCCCGCACCTGTTTCGAGCTATTTATGATGACCAGTTCCGAGGCTATCAGGCACAGTATGAGTATGTTCGGTCACGGGGGTGTTTCACATGTCATTCTTCACTTCTCTCCAAGCTTTTCTGACACGAGATACCATTTAATAGACCCACATGGCGAGTCTATTTTTCGCCAATACAGATGGACCCACCAGAATTGAAAGAATTGAAAGAATAGTTGTAAGACCTGCTTGATAAAGGTTTCGTCAGGCCTAGTGTCTCGCCCTGAGGTGCACTGGTTTTGTTCGTAAAGAAGAAGGATGGATCGATGAGAATGTGTATAGATTACCGGCAGTTGAATAAAGTTACTATCAAAAATAATTATCGGTTGTCGAGAATTGATGATTTATTTTATCAGCTTCAGGGTGCCAGTGTGTTTCAAAATTGATCTGAGATCGGGCTACCATCAGTTGAAGATTAGGGCGTCTGATGTTCCTAAAACAGCCTTTCGGACAAGGTATGGGCACTATGAATATTTGGTGATGTCTTTTGGCTTGACTAATTTCCCAGCAGCCTTTATGCATTTGATGAATCGAGTTTTCAAGCCTTATTTGGATTCCTTCATAATCGTGTTTATTGACGATATCCTATATACTCTCGCAGTCGGGAGGAGCATGAACAGGACCTCCGTATAGCACTCCAAAATTTTCGGAAATTAAGTTTTATGCAAAATTTTCGAAGTGTGAATTCTGTTTAGATTCAGTAGCTTTGTTGGGTCACATCGTATCAGCAGATGGTATTCAGGTAGATTCTAAGAAGATAGAGGCAGTCAAAATTTGGCCTAGACCCACTTCAGCCATGGAAATCAGGAGCTTCTTGGGTTTGGTGGGATACTACCGTCATTTTGTGGAGGGGTTCTCGTCTATAGCAGCCCCGATGACGAGATTGACTCAGAAAGGTGCCCCATTTAAATGGTCGGATGAGTGTGGGGCGAGCTTTCAGAAGCTTAAGACAGCCTTGACCTCAGCACCGGTATTGGTGTTACCATCAGGTTCAGGATCTTTCACGGTATATTGTGATGCTTCCCGTGTTGGGTTGGCAGCGGTATTGATGCAAGAGGGAAGGGTGATAGCATATGCGTCTCGATAGTTAAAGATTCATGAGAAGAATTATCCTATCCATGACTTAGAGTTGGCAGCCATTGTTCATGCATTGAAAATATTGAGGCACTATCTTTATGGCGTGCCATGTGAGGTTTACACGGATCATTGTAGCCTCCAGTACATGTTCAAGTAAAAGGATCTTAATTTGAAGCAGAGGAGATGGCTAGAGTTATTGAAAGAGTATGATGTCACTATATTGTATCATCCGGGGAAGGTCAATGTGGTGGCTGATGCATTGAGTAGGAAAGCATTAAGTATGGGTAGCCTTGCATTTATTCCAGTCGGTGAGAGACCGTTAGCTTCAGATATTCAGACTTTGGCTAATCAGTTCATGAGGTTGGATATTTTTTCCCAGTCATGTTCTAGCTTGTACAGTTGCTCGGTCTTCCTTATTTGAGCGTATCAGAGATCGGCAGGATGATGACCCGCACTTGATGGTCCTTAGGGACACCGTTCGGCACGGTGGTTCCAATAAGGTTACAGTTGGATATGAAGGTGTTTTAAGGATGCAGAGTCGTGTATGTGTGCCTAATGTTGATGGCCTTCGTGAGTTGATTCTTGAAGAAGCTCATAATTCTAAGTATTCTATTCACCCGGGTGCTGTCAAGATGTACCAGGACTTGCGACAACACTACTGGTGGCAAAGGATGAAAAAGGATATGGTTGCTTATATGGCTCATTGTTTGAATTGCCAACGGGTGAAATATGAGCATCAGAGACCCGGTGGTTTACTTCAGCAAATAGATATTCCTGAGTGGAAGTGGGAGAGTATCACTATGGACTTCGTTGTTGGACTCCCACAGACTCAGAGGAAGTTCGACGTCGTTTGGGTTATTGTGGATAGGCTGACTAAATCAGCACATTTCATTCTAGTGGCAAGTACTTACACTTTGGAGCGGTTGGTAGAGATATATGTTCGAGAGATTGTTCGCCTTCACGGTGTGCCCGTGTCTATCATTTCTGATCGAGGTATGTAGACATTTCAGCATGATTTGGGTACCCGAGTTGAGTTGAGCACATCATTTCATCCTCAAACGGACAGGCAGTCCGAGCGTACTATTCAGATTCTAGAGGATATGCTTCGCACTTGTGTTATTGACTTTGGAGGTTCTTGGGATCAATTCTGCCGTTAGCGAAGTTTGCCTATAATAATAGTTATTAGTCGAGCATTCGGATGGCTCCTTATGAGGCATTTTATGGTAGACGGTGTAGATCGCCAGTTGGATGGTTTGATCCGGGAGAGTCTCAGTTATTGGGTACAGACTTAGTTCAAGAGGTCTTAGATAAGGTCAAGATTATACAGGATCGACTTCGTGCAGCTCACTCTAGGAAAAAGAGTTACGCTGATCGTAAGGTTCGGGATGTGGCATTCATGGTTGGAGAGAGAGTATTACTTCGGGTATCACCCATGAAGGGTGTTATGAGATTTGGAAAGAAGGGTAAGACATTTGAGATTCTTGATAGAGTGGGGGAGGTAGCTTATAGACTTGCGTTGCCTCCGGGGCTATCCTCAGTTCATCCATTATTTCATGTATCTATGCTCCGGAAATATCATGGTAACCCGTCCCACGTGTTAGATTTCAGCTCTATCAAATTGGACAAAGATTTGACTTTTGAGGAGGAGCTGGTAGCCATTCTAGACCGGCAGGTTCGTCAGTTGATATCAAAGAGTTACCCTTCAGTTCGAGTGCAGTAGAGAGGTCAGCCTGTTGAGGAAGCTACGTGGGAGTCCGACTCGGACCCGCAGAGTAGATATCCCTACTTGTTTGCCAGTTCAGGTAATTTTCTATGTCCATTCAATGACGAAGCTTGTTTTAGAGGTGGAAATTGTGATGGCCCAAAGGGTCATCTTATAAACTAAGACTCCGTTCCAGGCTCATTAACCTTAAAAATATTAATTTTATTTACCTCAATTTGCATGCACAGTCTGCGCGTGAAATCTAAAAGCTTTTATATGGAAATATGAAAAATAATAATTTTTGGAATTTAAAATTTGGTTTTAGTTGACTTGGTTCCACATTTTGAGTGAACGGACCCAGATCCGTGTTTCGATGATCCCGATAGGTTCATAGTAAAATATGGGACTTGGGCGTATGCCCGGAATTGGACTCCGAGGTCCCTAGCTTAGAAATCAATTTTTGAAAAAAATTGTTTTGCTGGATTTTTAATGAAACGAAGAAATGAATCAATATTTGAAATCATTGGTATCGGGCCCGTATTTTGGTTCCGGAGCCCGGTACAGGTTTGTTATGATGCCTTATTTGTGAAATTTGGTGAGAATCGAAATTTATTTGACGTGATTCGGACATCCTGTTGAGAAATAGTGAAAGTTAAGTGTTCTTGAGAAAAATGATGAGTTTTGAGGTTAAATTCATAGTTATAGATGTAATTTTCATGATTTGATCGCACGAGCAAGTTCGTATGATGTTTTTAGACTTGCTTGCATGGTTGGTTTAGAGCCCCGAAGGCTCGGGTGAGTTTCGGGTAGGCTTCGGGATGTTTTGAACTTGTAAAATCTGGTGTCATAGATGTGCTGGTGTGCCCACACCTACAAGCCTTGAGCCGCAGGTGCGAGCTCGCAGGTACGAGCGGAAGCCCGCAGGTGCGACCAAGCCTGGGCTCCCCTACGTCCGCAGGTGCGGACCCTTCGTGCAGGTGCGCGACCGCAGAAGCGGTAATGCAACCACAGGTGCGACCCAAACTGCCTAGCTCCTTTCCACAAAGGCGGAAGTTCTCCCGCAAGTGCGCAACCGCAGGTGCGACCCAAGCACCGCAGGTGCGAGGGTCGGACAGTGAGTTCATATTAATTAGAACTCCAGCCTTTTTCTTCTTATTTTTCACAAGGGTAGAAGACCTAGGGCGATTTTCTCAAGGATTTTTCTTCAAAAATCATAGGAAAGTGCTCATTAACTATTTTCTTTCAATTACCCAATGTTTTTCATTACTTTTCAATCCAAAATCAAGAATTTTCATGGTAAAAGTTGAGGGTTTGGGTAGAATTAGGAAATTTTGTAAAAAATGAATTTTGACCTCGATCTGGGGACGGATTTCGAAACTAATTGCATATTCGGGCTCGGGGGTGAATGGGCAAACGTAATTTGGTCTGAATCCCGAGTTTGAACCAAGCGGGCCCGAGGTCGGGTTTTAACTTTTTTTTAGAAAACTTAGGAAAATCATAGATTTTCAGTAAAATTAATTCCTTTAGCCTTAATTGATGATATCAAGCTAATTATGATTAGATTCGGGTGTGTTGGAGGTGAATTCGAAAGGAAAAGCGATAATTGAGCAGTGAGTGGCCTGTGAATTTGAGGTAAGTGCTTGGTTTAACCTTGACTTGAGGGAATAGGAATTCCCAACTTAATTGCTATGTGAAATTACATGTGTATGGTGTATAGGTGAGGTGACGAGTATCTATGCACCCCCAAATTATCTGCTTAACATGACCCCTTTCCCCGTTTCCAACTATTTGCTTCCGGGCTTAATTTTTTCATGATCATTGATGTTTATATGTCGATTTGGGTTCGTTAACTTATTGTTAAGTATTGTTTCAAGTATTTTGTAAGTTTTGGATGTTCTCTTAGTTTTGTTATGTTACATAAGGATTGAGCTGGATGTCAGTGTTACGATATGTATAAAATTTTCGGTTGGTTTCGTTGTGAAATGATAATTGATGAAGTTTATGAGTTTTACAGCTTCTGTTTACAATTGTTGATACAAAAATGTTGTGAAAGGCTTGGCCTGAATTGTGAAAGTTTTCGTAAATAAACTGATATGATATGTCTGGTGGGAGCGGGTTTCACGCCGCAACAAGGAGTAATAAAGGTGGACAGTTGGGATGGGTTGCACGCCGCAACAGGAGAAATAAGGGTGATATATATATATATATATATAGGGAGGAGCAATAAGGATGGACAGGTAGGAGCGGGTTATGCGCCATAACAAGGAGCAATAAGGGAGAATAATTGTGTTTTACTGATTTTCAAAAATAAGGATTTAGAAACTCTGGTTTTATTAAAAAAGTTTTCATACTCTGATTTTATTGTGATTTAAATTGAAACTTGAAAATTTCTAGGAGTTGATTACAATTGATATCTGAAAAGAGTTATCTGAGTTATTTTTATTTACTGTGGCAAGTTACTGGTATCGAGTTTATTATTGTTATTTCTTTCTTGTTTTATTATATATATTGTTCACAGGTTTTGTTGTAAATTCCCCGTCGTAGCCTCGTTACTACTTCGTCGAGGTTAGGCTCGGCACTTACTCAATACATGGGGTCGGCTGTACTGATACTACACTCTGCATTCTTTTGTGCAGATCCAGGTATAGGCCATAATTAGGAGATTTTAGTAGCTGACATCATCATTCGAAAACACGAGGTAGATCTGCTGGCGTCCGCAGATTCCTTGAGTCTTCTCTTTACTTTATAGACGCTGCTTTATTTCTTTCAAAACAGAGATATATTCTTTCAGCCCATTATTTGTAATATTTTTAGTGATTCGTGAATTGTGACACCAAACCCTGGGTAGTTATATAGTTAATTTTAGTTCGTGGTTCGTTTCGTCATATCGAATATTATTCCTGATTACATTTGTTGGAAATTACTAGATTTAGTTTATTTTAAATTGTCTCATTGTGTTTAAGTAAATATTCAAAGGAAAATGGCTAATCAAGTTCTAACATTGGCTTGCCTAGCAAGTGTGGTGTTAGGCGCCATCACGATCCCGTGGGTTGGGAATTTGGGTCATGACATTTTCACACCAGAAGTTGTGCCACCAACAGAGGATTTTTTAGCCTTTTTCTTCTTCTACCCGCCTCTTGGCTTAGAAGAAGAACCTGCCTCAAAATTCAATGCCACAGGAGGAGCTTGTTTCTTGATAATAGTAGAGTCTATTGTAACTCATTCAGCAATTCCGCAAGTGACAATTTTGTTCATACTATAATTCAGGTGAAACTATTGAAAACTGTCAGGCAGAGTCTGTAGATCATCTCAACCTCAAGGACCTCCAGTTCATTCAGAAGACTCATCATCTTCAGAACATGGTCCCTAACAGATAAACCTTCAACCATTTTGGTATTCAGAAGAGCTTTCATGGCAGTCTGCTTAGCCGCACGATTCTGATCTACTAACATTTCTTTGAGATTTTCCAGAATATCATAAGTAGACTCCATAGAATGATGCTAATGTTGCAGAACAATTGACATAGATGCAAAAATGTAACACCACGCCATCTCATCAGCCTTAACCCATTTTTGTTAAGCTTTCTGTTCATCATCAGTAGCATCATCTCCAGGTTTTTCTGGACACACCTCATCGAGCACAAATTTGTACTCTTCAGCAATTAGGACAAATTTGAGCTCTAACGGGTCGTTCAGCGGGTTGAAGTCGTGAGAAACTTCATTGCAGGTATTATAACCCGTGGGCGTGGTCGGAATTTAATTTCAAAAAATTTAGGATTGATTTGGAAAGGAAATTCTCATTTCAGAAGCCTTAAGTTGGAGAAATCAACTAAGATTAGAATTTTGAGTAAACGACCTCTGAATCAGGGTTTGAAGGTTCCTGTAGGTTCATATGATGATTTCATACTTGGGCGTATGTCCGGATCGGGTTTTGGATAACCCGGGAGCATCTCGGCGACTATTGTGGAAGTTAGCATTTTGGAAGAATTTCATAGATTTGGGCTTGAAGTGAATTTCAGGGTTGTTGATGTCTGTTTAGGATTCTGAGTCTGGGAATAGCTTCGTATGGTGATTCTAGAGTTGGGAGCGCGATCAGAAGTGAATTTGGATGTTCGTCGGTCATTTTGAAGTCATTTGGCTAAAGATAGAAATTTGAAGGTTTTGAGAAATCCGACCGGAAGTGGAAGTATTGATATCGAGGTCGGAATGCGATTCCGGAAGTTGGAGCAGGTCCATAATACTGAATATGACTTGTGTGCAAAATTTGAGGTCAATCGGGTGTAGTTTGATAGGTCTCGGCGTCGGATGTAGAAGTTTGAAATTCTAAGTTCTTAAAGAATTGGATTTGAGTGTGATTCGTGATTTCGGCGTTGTTTGATGTGATTTGAGGGCTCGATCAAGTCTGTGTCATGTTTTGGGACAGGTTGGTGTGATTGGACGGGGTCTCGGGGGCCCCGGGTGGATTTCGGTGATTGACGGATCAATATTTGAAGTTGGAAAAAGGGCTGAAGCTTGCTGTCATCTGGTGTAATCGCACCTGCGAGGCTTTGACCGCAGGTGCAGCTAAGGGCGCCGCAGGAGCGAGATTTGGGTTGGAGCTGAGGAGGCCGCAGGTGCGGAAGATTGGTCGCACCTGCGGAATCGCAGGTGCGAAGAGGGGATCGCAGGAGCGGGAATTTGCTGGGTCAAGTCAGAGCCGCACCTGTGATGGAATTTCCGCAGGTGCGGACCCGCAGGAGCGGCTATTGGATCGCAGGTGCGAAAGAGGCTTGGGCAGAATGTTTTAAAGACGGGTTTATGTCATTTCTCACCCATTTTTCATTGTCATGGGCGATTTTTGGAGAGCATTTCAAGGGGGATTCTCGTCAGGCATCAAGGTAAGTAAACTCCTTCCGTTTGTTAGATGTATACAAGATTATATGCGTGGATTAGGCATGGAAATTGGTAGGAATTTGGGAAATTTTTGAAGAAACCTAGAAAACGTAAATTTGGAATTTAGCCACGAATTTGAGTATGGAATGTAGAGTAAATTGCATGATTGAACTAGTAGAGTTATGGGTAGCATGTATCTTCAAGAATTTCGAATTTCCGGGCGCGTGGGCCTGAAGGCATTTTGGTCATTTCTCCGAGCGGGTTTGGGAAAGTATATAATCTGAATTTGTTGTGAGTATTAGGATGAATTTCATTGCTTTGCCATTATGTGGTAGTTTCGGAGCGTTGTGCGTCCGCTGGAGTCATCTGAGGGGATTGGAAGCCGGTGTTGGAATTTCGGAGCGAGGTAAGTCTCCTTTCTAACTTTGTGAGGGAGAATCGTCCCCCTAGGTGAATTAATTTAATACATGCTATTATCTTCGGGGGCTACGTACGCACGAAGTGACGGGAGTCCGTGCGTAGCTACTACTATGCCATGTCCGGGTAGTCTAGCACCCACTAGCAAGCCTTACATGGTGTACCTGTGATCTTGTCTGTGATGTTAGACTGCTAATATAATGAAATTGTAATTTAATGACTAAGGAAGATTAGAGTTTATTTTCTAAATCATCTAAAAAGAGAATTTATTTCCTTCGCGGGAAATTGTATTTCCGAATAAGGTTGTGTTATTAAACGTTATATAAAACTCGGCAAGTGAATTTCGAAAAAGGGATTTAAATTCTATTTGTGGTTTTTAAAAGAGAAATTGGTCATTTACTTGAGTATTTGTGTTCCCGACGTATTCGGGGTGGATTGTTGATTGTGCATGTCTGCTTGTGACCGCTTCGCAATTTACATTCCGTGAGCGGAGTGTTATTTCCCCTACTCTCATGGGAGCGGGCCGTACGCCACAGCGGGTTGAGAGATGCACTTTTGGTACGGGCCGCTCGATCCTCGGCAGTGCATAGATATGATTATTATATTAAGAGGTGCACTTATGGGACGGGCCGTTCGATCCTTGACAGTGCACAAAGAGGATTATTATATTGAGAGATGCACTTTTGGTACGGGCCGTTCGATCCTCGGCAGTGCATAGACATGAGTATTTTATTGAGAGGTGCACTTGTGGTACGGGCCGTTCGATCCTCGGCAGTGCATAGACATGAGTATTTTATTGAGAGGTGCACTTGTGGTACGGGCCGTTCGATCCTCGGTAGTGCACAGAGTGATTATTATGGCGGCTCAGGCCGGTTGTTCTTATCCCGTATGTGCATGTTAAACTGTTAAATGTTTTCTACATGATTTCGAAGTGATAAGATATTTGGGAGAAAATAAAGAGACAATTGTTTATTTAAGATATTTAGAAAATAATGAGAACGTGGTATTTGTTGTTTATTTCCAGTATTTACTTGGAGTTCAGTACCTTACATACATGTTGCTTTACTGTCTTTACATGCGTATCGTGTTCATTTTACACTGTCAAATAAATTGTTGGCCCTTAGTGAGTGTCTAATTCGACCTCTCGTCACTACCTCTCTGAGATTAAGCGGATGACTTACTGAGTACACGTTGTTTTGTACTCATGCTACACTTGTTGTGCATTTTTATTGCACAGGTACTTTCATAGCAATGTGGAGGATTCGGAGACTTAGGCGAGCTGCATCATTCGGAGGCGATCCGTAGCTGACAGAGTCTCCTTCGTACTGTATCTATTTCATTTAAATTTTCTTGTCCAGTTGTATTTCGGGCAGGCTTGTAATGATTTTTGAATTCTTAGAAATTGCTCATGTACTTGTGACACCGGGTTCTGGGATATGTATTGGATATAATTGCTTAAGTGTAATCTTTAAACCATTGTTTTAATTAACAGACCTTTATTTGGTTATTATGTAATGAAGTGAAAGGAAATATTTTCACAAATGTTGTAAAACGGAAAGTTACTTCAATTAATGAATGTTTTGGCTTGCCTGACCTTGATGTCCGGCGCCATCACGACCTTAGGGATTTTGGGTCGTGACAGTTTCGATGGGAAAGAGCTATTCTTGCAATATACATATGTAATGACAGATTATTCACTCCATGAATTTAAACAAGTCATACTCAGATGGAGAGTAAACTGTTAATTTAAGTCAAGTGAATATCAACATTCAATATACTAGTCCTACTGAACCAACATGCATACTTCGATGGAGAGCAAATACAAGTGATCAATAACTAGTATAACCTACTGATTATCCATAATGAGTTTATCTGATATGGAAGAAGACCTACATCAACGTGTAAAATTATTATATCACCAAAATCTAACCCTGGACTCCATAGGAAACGATCCCTACCACGACTGGATTAAAAACAACTCAAAAATATTTTGAAAAATTTCCAGAAAATTAAAAAAAATGTCCAAAACAGTGTAGTTTCGCATGGACCTGCCATGTTTCAGGTCAATCGAAGTCCGTCAACATGTTGACCTCTGATTTTCTGGCCAACTCGGCCAAATAGTGACTTTTGCGTTTTCCTTGGATTAACAAAATTTTCAGATTATTCTAATCAAATATCATCAACAATAAGGAGATATTACATGATTTTCAGAATAATCATAATACTCGGAACAAATATTCATGCTAAAAAATAGTGCAGTTTTACAGAAAAACAATCTTTGCATGTAATTCAAAACTTGCATATTAACATGATACTACATTTTTATGTTCATTCTAATCATTTAATTAGACGTGAGTAGGCTCTGATACCAACTGTTGGATTATATATCGCACCGGAAGTAATTACAGTATCATATTCACGTGTAAATTATACAATTATCACACACGGAGATTATTCGAGTTACCTCTTGAAACGTGAACAAAGCAGATTAATCTCGGTCTCTAGTTCCTGAGTTGCAAGACCATGACCTCAGCAAAACCTTCACAGTCTTCTACTATGTTACCCAAATAATATCTGAAAAGAGAGAATTTCGGGTGGGAGAAATTCCAAGGACGAAAAACGTGTAAAACCAGTGTAAAAAATGGCCAGTCCTATATCAAGTATATATAGCCACATTTTTTTTATTAAAACCCTTTTCCAAAACCTGTTAGGTTTTCTTCTTCAGGTTTCCTTTATTTCCTATTATTTAGGTACAGTAGAGACCACATAATTTAATTAATAAGGCTTCCTTATGGAATTAATTTCAAATTTTGAAATTAATTTCTACCATAATAAATTACGAATTATTCCACTAAAAATTCGTAATTGCACTCATTAGTTCAATTTTGAAATTCTTCCATAAAATCTTATTTAACTCCCCATGTTAAGATTCAGATACTAACCAATCAAATTAAATTACTCACAATTTAATTTATCGATTTCTTTCTTTAGACTTTCGCTTAACTCGGATACAATATTCACCGGCCCGATTTACACATGAAAACTTATAAGCTTTCATAAAGGAGTATCATTAATCTCAAAAATCAACACATGGATTCTATCAACTAACTGTTACTTCGTCAATGTATATTATTTTTGTCCAATTTACCAGGCTTATTGACCCACGAAAGAATCTCGCCTTTTAATAAACCAAAACAATAATTGATACACAAAACTGATAATAATTATATCAAAAGATTAAGAGTCTAAGTACATTAATGGACTAGAGAAATTATTTTATTAAGTCGGTATAAAATACTTATCTCTACTTGATCCGTTTAATACATACAAAATGTGCTAGCACAGGAAGTCGGAAATCATTCTCATAACCAAGATAAAATATATTTAATCTTGTGCTACAACCATTCCGATGGTTTGTCCAATTCCATCATTAGATTGTGAACATAAACTTTATGACTTATAAGAACAGATGATTTAATCTTCCGTGTATAAGCTAAACTTTATACACTAAATCACCTACTATATAAGCAACGGATGCACAAACAAATACATGATCTATTTAAAATAAAATTTTATTGAATTGAATAAATAAATAAACAATTATTCCATGAGGAATACTATAACAATACACATTGGTTTATAGTATATCCTAACAACTTTCCCAGTTAATTAGCCTATAATCTTATTTCTTACCCTAATTTAGCCTATTCGTATAAATTTGATTTTTTTCACTTATTAACAGGTTACTAATTTGAGAGTGATATTTTTTATATTTTTGATGAATTAGATAATTATATATAAATACGAAAAATATAGTTACAGCATTGTTTGGGAGTTGTGGCTCCCTATTGTTTCGCTAATATTGTCTTGTCTTACAAAAGGGTTCACCCTTACATTACGTACAAATATAATTCCTAGGATGTCTGTTCGCAGTGCTTTGTTTACAAACAACGGAGGAACTATCAACACTTTTGTCCTATCAAAAGCTTTTTAGCTTCTCCTTCGTTAGCGGGGAAGCCCGCCACCTGATTTTGTTCTCTGAAATCATGCTCCAGTGCTGGACTCCCCTGCTGCTCTATCAATAACCTGCATTAAAAAATAATGGAGTTAAATTGCATAATTCCCTCCTTTATCATTCTGATAATCTGTTCTGAGTCAGTGGAGATTTGAGAGTGATATTTATCATCACATATTTAAATATTATTAGATGAATTAAAGTAAAAATTTAAAACTTATTTGTTGGAAATTTTAAAAGTTAGAAAACTCATAAATAAGTTTTGTGATTTGTTAATATTTTTGGCAAATTCATGATTGGGTTAGGGATGTTATTTGGAAGTTGTGGTTGGAAAGCTATTTGGTGAAAGTTTGAGTTATTTAATGCAGTTTTTCATGAGTTGAATTTGTAAGAAACAAAATTTGATTTTTGTGTATACAATATTATATAACATTATACAATATATAATAATAAGTATATAATATTATTTACCGGGTGTATAAACACCGTTAAAATTAAGCTATGCACTGTAAACTTAAAAATGTTGCTATGTAAGTGCATCATAGTGTGTTAAACTGTACTTTTGTGCAAATCTCTCTTAAACTAATAAGATCAGGCAAAGCTTGTAATCCAATGATTCACTGAAGAATCTTAAGATGTGTTAGGAGCTTTTTGGCCTGCCCGCAGCTAAAAAAAAGAAAAAAGAAGAAGAATTAGGATGAAATCATGACGCAGAGGAATTAAAGTTGCTGTTTATTGTTACTATTTTTTCTTACATACTCACGAAGCAGAATTCCAAGGGACTAGAGTCGAGAATGTGTTAACAAATGCGACACTATGCTATTGCAGTAGTTGCAAAAAGTATGTGAAAATACTTGATCTAATTATTGCACATACAAATTATACACAGTCTTGCTACAAAATCACAAGAATATATTTGAATAAAATTTGTCAAGATAAAAGTAAGATATAATCGTCAATTTTGCCACGAGTTGCGACAGTGATCATGAGGCGTCCAGTGAAAGTTGGATGTTTCATTGGCAGGGGAGATCATAAACCTCTTCCAATCATGAATCACTTCTATCAAATCAGCCATTTTAGCACTAATTCTCCGGCAACAGTTGGAGTGAACAGTCACAACGGCCCTAACATCCTTACTGTTTTGACAAAACCCGCTGAAATAAACAGTGTCTAAGAACCTCACTTTAAGGCCTAAGTTTCGAAATTCTCCTCCGCGCATTAGGTTTTGCAGAACGTCTTGTTCTTTTAATCCACTAGAATTGTCTTTCTTCGCGTACCACGCATCAAACAATGAAATGGTTTTGTTGTTTGATCTTATCATGTAAAAGCCTGTGTTAATGAGATTGGCCTCCGACCATTGGTTGCCGTTGAAATTGTCTGTACTGATCTGCAAGTCTATGGTTTTGTTGTGGCTCAACTTTGGGAATGGATTTCTTAGCCATAACACATCACTGTCCTGTTCCACCACGAACGAAACAATACTCAGCTAATTAATTGAATTTGAATGAACAATAACTTTATTTACCCAACATAGGATTGTGTTAATATAATTAATTTCTACAAAGATGGCACCAAAATAAAGCTAATATTATAATCAAGTGAAAACTAATTAAATTGGGAAAAACTATGCTAGTGTAGTCATGACCAATCAAGTGAAAGCTTTCTCTCATAGCCAACACATAAGACAAGTGCTAACATTAATACACCAATACTATGAAATTAAAGAACTTATATTCCTTAATAGTATATTAAGAAAATAGATTTTTTACAATAATTATTATGTTTTAATATGTTGTAGTGTAACCTATCTAGTACAGCTGGACAAGCGCCGGGGCCAAGGCAAAGATAGGGGCGGAGCACGCACCGGCCCGCAGCTAGAGGCCCAACTAGAGTAGCCACTATGGAGCCACCAGTATCTCTCGGCGAGGAGCAGATTTCTGATTTTGTTGAACCAGTGGGACCAGCTCAGGCTCCGGAGGGACCTATTGCGATACCTGGATTTCAGGAGACTTTGGCTCAGAGTTTGAGCGTGTATACGAGTTTGGCTCGGACAAGTATGATCCCTGTTGCTCCCGCTCCATCATAGGTTGGGGTAGGAGCCCAGACTCTCGCCATACATACATTTTTTTTCTCGGGTACTAACAGTGGCAGAGGTAGGATCTTCGCGAAGGGGGTTCAAAAAAAAAGTTAAAAAAGATTGTAACTAGTGAAGAATTAAACATATTGCCTTACAAAGGTTTTGAACCCCCTTGACCACTAAGCTACACTTTTGGGCTGTGATAAGGGGATTCAAAACTTAATATATTACACTGTAATATATACAGTGTAATTTTTCGGCGAAGGGGATTCGCCCCCTAAATCCGCCCCTGGGTACTAATCTCACTTTTTATGATGTGTAGTTAACTAGTTATCAGATAAAAGTTAAGATTCACAATTTTTTGTACTATCGTTATCTAAAATAAGTTAATAACTTAAATGCAAATTAAGAAAAATGGATGTCGTTAGGTGTAGTTTTCAACCGAAAAGCCGTCCAATTTCGGATGTATAATAATAATAATAATAATAATAATGAGACATACCGTGAATATGAAGTTATAACCACGTTTTAGAACGTCGCCTAAGAACCGGGTTCTTCGCCACATCATCTTTATAAAATCTTCAGACATATACAATTTCTCTCCGACGAAATCAACACCGTCCGTTTGGAGCTTGTAACAATGGAGTCCAAGAAACTTGCACCTTCTGTACGACGTTTGATCCATCGCAACGATCAACAAGTGTTTGATTAATTTCGCAGTGCCTTTTCCAAGCCAAAAACCATCCAAGAAAATATCTAACATAGGCTTATCTCCCTCCACGTATGCTTTATTTACAATTGCAATAATTACCGTCTTGTCCTTCGTTGCAGCTCCTGCTAATGCTTCTTCTAACTTATCTCCATATTTTTTCAAGTTAAACTGGAATACATATACAAAAGAAAAATAATTGGGAACTGAAAATCAGAATCAACTAAAAAATAATTAAAGAATAAAGGAGGATTACTTACTGTTTTTGAAGGTTGACAAACGGAGTTTCGCATAGGAAATAAAGCAAAATTACTGGTGTAATTACCGGAAGAGCTTAAGAGGAGAATAGATAATAAAACTAAAGTTAAAAGTGTATACACAATATAATGATAGTATTCATTGATGAGATTTTTGAAATTCGTATTCTTCAAATCCATAATTTGCGCTATAGTTTTGAGGGGGTGATACAAAATTAATTAACGAAATAGAGAGAGTATTGTTAGAGGAAGATGAAATATTTCATAAAATTGTTGCAAGTGTTAAAAGGGGGATGACTAAGTTGTGTGACTCTTCTAAACTCCAACTAAAATTCTACTTACTTACCATCGGTTTAGTACTTCTATTTCATTTGTTCAACTACTTAAACTAGTCGGGTATCCTAATAACATACGAAATTCCATTCTTTGACAAACTCTTGTAAAGAAATTTCAAATTGAGTGTACTACTAAAATTTAAGATATTTAAAGAGCTTGTGAAAAGTATATACCGTGTGATAGAATTATTGCATTTTTTAAAATATTATAAAAGAATATAGAATGTTCTGTCAAAAGATAAACGAACTTGACTGTCTTCTAGTAGGAAAACGATTATACAAAATATTCTATGTAGGGATTGAAAGCCTTTTCTCATTAATTATTTATATAAATGTTAGTGTCAAAGGGCACCGCCAAGTGGTAGAGATGATTTGCTTCCATTACTAAACATAAAAACATTTAAATCACGATGTACGCAGAAACCTAAAATATGTATAAATATTCAAATATAGTGCTAAAATTCAATTACTAACTTAAACTACTTGGGTTAGGGGAATATAGCATAGATTTAGTAAGGTGTGATGAGCGGCCTCGTCCTAAGTAGTCAAAACTCCCAGTGGCCTAATTCCTATAATAACGAATTACGAAGTATGCAAATTTATTTAGTTAAGTTTCTGACAAATTACAAGTGTTTGCTTTTCCTTTAAAGGAAAAGGCATATTTTGGAAAGTTTGATGTTTCGCTAAGATTTTGATTTAAAAAATGTGAAATTTAATTTTATATTCTGGTGAAGAAGTCAAATACATAGTCGTTTTTTAATTAGGAATCGGAGCAAAAGCTGAATTTAATTATTTTCAGAACGAAAATGCCCAGAATAAGAATTTACATGTACCAACGTATTCCAAGTATATTAGGGAACCCTTAAACTTGGGGCATAGCATGGATTTATAGTATGTTCGCCCGAGCTTCTCACCATGTTAAAAGTGGGTTTTTTTCTTAGAGTATTTTTTTCCTCAATTTGAGGTGTTTGGTCAAACTTTTTTATTTGGAAAAAAGTACTTTTGGCTACAAGCAGAAGTTGTTGTCGATACTGTGTTAAAACAAACTGTTAGAAGAAACAGAAAATCAGTAGATGATATGAAATATTTCGAGTCCACAATTTCCTTGCGCGTCCTTAAGGAATTTTAACCCCCACACAAGTTGTCATGGTAATGAATTAAATCCTCCCAGGATGAAACGGAATAAACCTTCCTGCAACAGTGGCAATACTAATTGCAGGATACCAACGAACTCAAAGAACGGAGCAAAATCACACTTACGATTTTGAGAGAGAGACTGCGAATAGAATGCAGTATTTTTCCTAAGGAAATTCTGGATTCTCAGTTACTGAAAAGGAAGCCATGATGTTGTTAAGGAAGAGGTGTCTGTTCAGAAAGTAAAGGCAGCATTTGGATTATACGTTTCAGTTAATTCTATTAATGAACTGACTGGCATTTAATAAATTCTTTAAATAACTTTTGTCCAAAAAATAATCTTATCGATCATTTGACAAATCCAAATCCAAAGCCAAAGCTGAGCCGAGCGACGACGACGGCGCGAGGGTTCATTCTCTTCAACTCCTTTTAAGAGCTCTAAGAAGTGATTCTATATTTATACACACAAGTGTAGTTGTCTTTCACCAATGTGGTACAAAGTTCATGACAAAGCTCACTTGATTCAAATTTTCATTTCCCTCCATTTTATTTCCCACCATTTTCCAATTCACACTCCTTGTCTTTAAAGCCCAATGGCTTTAAAGTCCAACAATCCCCCACATGAATGGGAATGGCCATAACAAGAATGATCATAGATGAAAGCTGTGTGATTTGCAAGTAAGGATTAATTGCATCTGGATAAGTAGGTTTCCCTTTGAACTTTCCGTAGTGAACATATGTCGGATATACTCGGTCAATCGGTAGATTTGATATCTTTGAACCGTCGAACTTTAGTGTATACCTAGACAACCATATGTCACACAACCAACCCTTAACCGTCTTTTGGTTCTCATTGTTGTGTTCGTTTCAGCCATGAACACCACCTGGTTTTATAAGTGCGTAGAGAATTGGCCTTACAGAATTCTCATTGAAGCGGCTTCACTTCACACTTACATAGGTGATTCCTAAACGTGTAATCTTTTAGATTAACACCACTTCAAACTTAGGTAATCATTAAAGAACGTGTAAAGTTCTATCCTTGTTACTATACATTGTCTTCATCACTAGAAGGGACCAAAAAAAAAATTTCTTTGACAATGTTGAACCGGTCAATCATAACTTTGTTTGAGCTCCTTGAACCTAGATCTCGGAATATCCAAAATTCTAGGTAGAGTTACCGCCATGATGACTTGTCCTCGGCCATAGTCCCATTCCCTTAGATGATTTCTCAACTCCCTCTCTAGTTATGCCTTTTGTAAGCGGATCCGCCACATTATCCTTTGATCTTACATAATCAATAGTGATAATTCCACTAGAGAGTAGTTGTCTAACGGTTTATGTCTTCGTCGTATATGAAGAGAATTTCCGATATACATAATGCTTTCTGCCCGTCCTATTGCAGCCTCACTATCACAATGTATGAATATAGGATCCAAAGGTTTTGGCCAGAATGGAATGTCTTCTGAGAAATTTCGAAGCT
>ML368585.1:0-37429 GCA_005239525.1 Nicotiana knightiana | reverse complement strand
CATTCCTTTATTTTATAGTCATTCCCCATTCATGTGGGGGATTGTTGGTGTTTAAGCTTAGTGTAGCTTAATTTTAAGCTTGGTGTAGCTTAAAGAGAGTGAATGAAAAATGGTAGGAAAAGAAATGGAGGGAAGTGAATTTTTGAATTAGTGCACTTTGTCCCTCATTGGAAGAAGGAAAGAAAATCTATGTGTATATATAGAGAAGCTCTTCTTCTAGCTCTTAAAGAGCTGAGAAGAAGGCAAGCCTCGCGCTGTCGTCGTCGTCGCTCGGCTTCGACTTCGGATTTGGCCAAAGATTGATTGATTAATCTTTTTAGACAAAGGTCCGACCCGTTTTTCTTTCCCGGATTATTTTAAATCCGTTTTTAATTCTGAAAGGTTGCAAAACTTTTTCAGAAATTCTGAAAGGGTTGCAAAACCTTTTAAGAAACAGTACCAAATTGGCTATAAATATGTCTTGATTTCCAGAATCTTTACTTACTAAATTTTCGATCTTCTTCTTCTTCTTCTGCACAAAAAATATTCCTGTGTGTTTTACGACCATCAAGTGGTTCGCTGATCATCAGAGTTTTTGGTACCGATACGCTGGTGAGTTAAATCGTTCTATCCTGGGAGGATATATTCCAAACCTCGGGTACTTGAGGGGAATAATTTTCTTAAGGACACACTGTGTATTCAGTGGGCTCGATTTTTTCTTATATTATTTTTCCATAGAAAAGCTAAGGACACCTGGACTAGCGCGCTCAGCACGCGCTAGTGGTCGCGCTAGTCAGGTTTCTCACTGTCCCTGGTAAATTTCACTAGCGCGGCCGCGCTAATCCCGCGCTAGAGCCCGCACTAGTAAGGTTTCTCACTGTTTCTGTATTTACAGAAAATTTATTGTTTTATATTACAGCAATACAGATTACTAACAGGCCCCACTTGTGAGATTAACATATCTAATATAATCTCATAAGTGGCGTCTGGGGAGAATAGTGTGTACGTAAACCTTTATAATCTTACAAGTCGGGATTGGGAAGGGTCGTGTGTAGATAAATCTTACCTTTAACTGATGAAGAAAAAAGATTGTTTCCCATAGACCTCGACTTTTTGTACCAAAAAGAAAAATAAATAAGAAAGGGCTTCATATATGTTCCCTGTTTAAATTTCTGACACAAATGGGGCTTCATATATGTTCTGTGTTTCTTTTGTTGCCTGTGTTATCCGGATTATGTTATGTTTCTTATCACTTCTTTTTGTTTAGCGACGAGGATAAAATGTTTAATCAGGTATAAGTTTTAAGACAAATGTTCACTATGATAATTGAATGCAATCCGAACGTGACATATCCTAATTTTTTTTTTATCTTTGATTCTCTAATTTTTTTTTTATTGTCTATTTGATTTAGCTAATAAATTGCTCGATAACCTTTTGATAATCGTTATTCTTACCAATCTGTCCAATGTCGTATTGGTTGGCTAGAGAATTATTATATTTATAAACCGATAATAGTTATGCATAAATATCTGCCAGATCCGCTCGATAAGCACCCTAATCACGTAGCATTTAGTCGATTGGAGTGTGGCGCCGGCATTTTCTTTTTCTTTATTTCCCATAAGTTTCCTCTTTTCTGTTTATTGTTTAAGCATTCAGATCAACAACAGCATATAACTTGTACCAACAATCATAATATAATAATTCAAAAGACTGGTTGGAGTTGCCAGAGCTAGCAATCAATACTTAATTATTAATAATTTGGTAGTTTAATTAATTAGATACAAACCAACTTATAAGTTGTACAAAATGGTGAGATCAATATTTCGTGTGGCATCAACAGATATGCATGACCTTTGTTAGGTATCAATTTTGGTCGTGTTAGATAGTAATTTGAAATGGAATTAGGTATAGGTAGATTTTAATATTTTATTTTAATTCTAGCCAAAGAATTGAAAAAGTAAATTTTGTTTTACTATGAGTTTCATTATTAACAACTTAAAACTTTACCAACAAGGACTGCAGTAGAGTTATAATTACTCTTTTATTATTAACTAGAGATCTCAGGCTCGATCCCTGAGTATGGAGTCGTCTTTATTACGGAACACTTTACCCCTTCAATAAAGAACTTTTTGGAATGAATCCGAATTTAGTCAGACCCCAATGCAAGTACAGACACCGAGTGAGAAAAAAACAAAAACAAAAAAAACTTAAAACTTTGAGGTTGTGATCAATAAACTTAATAATTGGGAAAGAAAATCTTTCTAGATACTAAAGAGAATAAGTTGTTATTTTAGGGATAATAACTATTGGCTAACGCTAATTATTTTTGATTGAATTCTACAAACTTTTTTCCCGATCTATCATGTTAAGCTCTTATTATCGTGACATAATTTGCTAGATATGACCTGATCGATCATTTTCTCAGAATTATTGTTTTTTCTTACAGAACATGGCCTAATAGGATCCCCTAATATTATTATACTTTTCCTCTTTATTTGAGAGAAAAATATTTCCATTANTTTTTTTTTTTTTTTTTTTTTTTTTTTTTTTTCATTTTGTTGTTTTCTTTCTCCCGTTAGATAATCGAAGATTTTTCTTGGAATTGTAGCATTTTCAATGTTGTGTAAGATAATTAATATCTAATAATCCCGATATTACTTGTAAATTAGAAATACTAATTGAGAGTGTGGAGATTTGCCATATTTTCTAGCATGATATTAGTTAAATTCTCACAAGTAGAAGATAAGTCTTAAAATATGGGAAACAATAGAACACCAACCAGATTGATTTGGTACGAAAATTGGAAAATTAGCAGTGATTAGGTGGGTAGAGCCAACTTTAATATTGGAATCGGTCAATTGTCACAACATAATTAATTACATTTGTGAAGAGACTTAATAATTTTGCTCCATTAAATTACAGGTTTTTTGGTTTAGGAAGTGGACACTCTATTTAAGATTGAAGAAGATTACAGAATTTAAGTTATATGCACTAACACTATAAAGATTTTTTTAAATATTATTAGTGAGTTTTAATTTGTAAGAAAATTACGTACAGTTTTTATCAGATTACCAATTAATACTTACTAAGAAATTTACTTAATTACTTAATGAATGACCTAATTGTATAAATATATATATTTTTATAGCGTCAGTACATAACTTAACTCTTTTCTAAATAATAAGAATAGTATTGTTAGTTGTATTGAAATAATCCAATATAAAATCCGCAGAAGATAATAGCGATGTTTTAATAAACTTCTTCGTAAGTTCTGGTTCCCACTTTGTAAATTTTGGTTTCTCACCGAATGTTTAGTATCCTCGTTAAGACTCGATTAAATATGAATTCGTTATTGTAAAATCTCATTTTAGAAAGTAAAACACTCATTAACAAAATCGGTTATATATCCAAAACTCAAACCTAAAACTTTAGTTAAAGATGAAGGATTTTACTGTACGGTCAAAATCCAACTAAAGGAAATTCAACATAAAAAGGTGATCAAGTGTGAGAATTGTGGTTCATCATGGGCGATTAGGTCGAGGTCGACCAGGGGTTGACAACGTTGAGCCGCCATTAAGCCATTAGGGCCAAGTTCGAACAATAGAAAAAGAAATAACGACTAGTATAGCTTTGGAACTTTCAAAGGAAATATTCTGTTGAATATTCCTTCTACAGTACATTTTTAGGGCTTTTGGAAATATTCCACATAAATAGTAGAAGAGATAGGGCAAAAGGCATATAATTCATTCTGATAAGAACTCTTGTGAAGTTGACTCTAGGGAGACAATACAAAATATTACCTTTCCACAAGGATTCGATTTGCTGTTTATTCCACCTTTTTTCGCATCAGATCCGAGAAAACCTTATATATTCTCTTATCCATTTGTCTTACATCGTTATCAGAGGGAAGAAACATCTACCTCATTCAATAGTTGGGTGAATCATTCACTCTATTTATATTTATTGTCATTTAAATAGTTATTGTTCATTATTATTCCTCCTCTCATTCGTAACAACATCATTTAATACTTTTGTGTCAAATCGGTTCAAACGTTATTCTGCATTTTTTATACAAGCACGTGTTAGATCTAGAACTTATTATATTTGACTAGAATTTACTCTTCACCTTTTTATTTAATTAATTTAATGAAAGATTTTACACTTTATGGTCAAACATTTACCACTCCACTACTACCTGTATTTGTCACGCAAAATCCACTTTCATGGTAGCATTGCCATTAGGTGAAGTAGTCAATGTGGGGAATTTTTTTCCTTATATTCCCAAACACTAAATAATGGAAAATGAAAATTACGTGTCTGTAACTTGTGGGAAAGAAAGTTAACAAGAAAGAAGAGAAGATTCAAGTAGATTAGCAATGACAAGAGATAGAGTAGAAGATAGGGTTCATAGTTTTGGTCCGAATTATATATTTGTTTTAAAATTTTCATTTAATATGTACAAATTATTAATTTAAAATCTTTTAACTCAAAACAAGTAAAATTACGAACACATAAACTTCAAATCTTGAAGCCGCTCCTGATTAGGAGTCCAATGACCATTCCAACCAAGGCAGGAGCTAGTCAGTAACGAGTGGTCAATTAAACACCCTTCACCAAAAATCAAATGTATGTATGTTTACCCTAAAAAAACAGATAACAATTAGATTTGTAAGCGGTTTTAAAGATACATAGGTTAATTCAATACAAACAATAAATTGTGTTTGATTAAAACAAATAAAAAATGTAATAAATTATCAACCCAATCAAGAGGAGTGATCACAGCTTAATGAAATGCATGTTTTCGATTCCAAGCTCACGTTATTGATAATTGATGAGCAAAAGTTAGAACTTTGAATAACAGAGAAATTAAGAGTATATTGCCTTGATGTGCGTGTTACAATGTCTTATGAATAATCAGATCCCCCTTTATATAGTAGGGGAGTTTTATCCTAAGTACAATTCCATAAAAGGTAAAAATCTTTTGTTTAACTAATCACTGGTTCTCTGCCGATAAGAGCCGAGATTCACGCCGTGACATCCGGCGAGTCACGAATATCACTGCCTTTTGTTGATCGTGCTCGGTTATCTGGTAATGCTTTACGAGGCCTTAGGGATTCGAACCAAACCTGGGGGTCAAGGCCCCGATACTCCCGAGGGCAAGTGTTTTTCCCCGACCCCGGCTCGAGGTGCTCCGTGCCTCGATTCCGGTTCCTTACCGTCACTCGATCCGTTTACTTCATCGAAAACTGAGGTGTCTCATGCGCTCGATTTCGCCCGTATACAATGTCAAATATTACTTATCTTTTATATATATACTAGACCTTGAATATCATTAGAGTTTCTAATTCAAAATCTTATAAACTAATGTTTGAATAATGACTTTAGGACGTTGAATTACTTCATAGGGGATCAATTTATGATTTTAGTTAGGCAAATGTAAACAAAAAAGTGTTGCCGAACAATAAATTGCATTTAATGCCCTCTTCATGGAACTTGAAAAGAAAGTCCACTAAGTACGATTTCTTCAACTATAGCCTCTACGTTTTAATCCTTTTGGAGTTAAGAGAATAATGGACTTTTAGTCAACTATTTCTTCGCATTAAAAGATAATTTGCTATTTTCAGGCACCGATTTTCTGCTTTAATTTAGTTTTTCCTTTTAATTTGTGCTTGACCAAATTGAAAAGGATGTCCACAAGGGTTGGTTGAGTGAGTGATTTTCCATACGGGAGAATTGAGATCGATTTTCCTTACAAACAGCTTCCTCAGCTATAATTTATCGCACCGAACTTGCCTAATACAATTAACATCTCATATATAATATGTGAATTACTAAGCAATGAGCACGTTACCTGCTGCACACCCGAAGAATAGCGGCTGCAAATTTCAGTGAGAATTCCCTCCCCCCACACACAAAAAACAAAGGACTTGGCAATATCCCTCTGAATTTGATTTAAGTGTCAAAAGTGATGTTGAAAACAGATTATCGTGCACCAACAAGTGTTTGTTGCAGAGGAGGAAGTAATATTTTATCTTCAAGCAGAGGTTTCAAGTTCGAGGGCATCGAATTATTTTTAATTAGGAAATATTTTATCCTTCAATATAAATTTTTTGACGTAAGTTCAAATTTAATCAGACCCAATACAAATATTAAATACCAGATGAAAAACCCAAAAAAAGAAGTGCAAGAAAAGATATTGATATATTTTGCTCGCTCGCGAGTATTTAGAGACCGCTTTCTCCTTATGGCCTTCATGAGTCGCGAATTTGGTTAGCAGAATTAATAGGTTTCGAATATCAAATGATTAAAAAAAGTTAAAAATAATTTAGAATTAAAAAAAAAAGAAAAAGAAATTAGATGGAAGAATTTACTGGCTCATGGTTTTTTTTTTAAATCAATGAGAAGTTGATTTTGATACTCAGTTCTCTTTTACTCATCCTCCAATTCTTCCTCTTCGTTTGAAACAATACTTAATAGTCAACATAGATAATGATAGCAAGACCAAAACAAGAAGGAAAAAAATAATAATAAAATACAGATTTATCCTACCTAGTTTGTGCTTACCATTTTTCAAGTAGTATGATAAGTTCAAAACCCTGTCGAAGAAAAATAAAAATAAAAAGAAAGTTGAAAATTCTACTCTTTGTCATGGCTTACGTCTATTATTCAAAATGCATTTCTTCTTTTTTGTTTCCTATGTGGAATTCAACTTGATATGAACACGTTCCCGAAACTTCTAACTTCTCTAGATTCTATTCATACTATTTATTTCTTAAAATATTACGAGGAATAATAATATAATTTTATATTTAAATATAATTTTTAATTTTAAACATTTTATTTTTACGATTTTATAACCACAGAAATATCACGTCCACGTTTAAGATCATAAATTCTAAAACCTTTCTTTCTTCTTTTTAAAAATAGAGAATGAATCAATGCAATGACGTAGTAGATTTATATAAAAGGGAAATGAAGGGTATATTATTCGATAACTACGAGATTCAATAGTTGCCAAACTTCTTTTTCTTTTTCCTTTTTGCCTATTCTACTTCTGATGCTCCCAACCACATAAAGAATCAAGAAAAATAAAAAGAAGGGATTTTGGTACAAACGGTTGGTTGAATTCACAATTAAGCTTTTCTAAATAGTGTACATACATTATATTATTTTTAATTGAACTGTTTAAGTGGACAGCAAATAGCTTATCTAGTAAGTGAAAAGCGAAAGTCCCAAATTAAAGCCCTCAAATTGGACTAATTTAAAGCGTTGTGATTCCTCACATCATATATTTATTGTTCCATAATCCAGAGTCGGTGACGCCGCCAGAAAAGGATATTTTTGCACGAGTGACCTACTTGCTCACTGCTTCATGTTTTCTCCCAATGATTACTATATGATCTTATAAACCTTCTAGAGAGCAGTGACCGACTAGGTAGATTTAGGATTTAAAATTTAAGAATTAATACACTGACTTGATCATGCTTAACTTTACTTTTAAAAAGGATAAACGATCGCCGTAAATATAATCCGATCTAAAAGCTCGGAGTCAAATCCCACAGAGAACTAAGGTTTCGCTATAACTTTTCAGTATTACTAATAAAGTCTAGAGTTATGATTTCCCCAATTGTCGAAAGCCTTCCTGCTATGTTTCCTATAATTTTGCCTATGTATTCTCTACTGATCGTGAGCATTTTAGGTGTCGTAATTCTCTCTCAAGCAACTACAATAATTTACTAGACATATTCTCTCGAACTACGCTAGTTGGCTTTATTTTATCGCTCACTATGACCACGTCAAGGCTTTATTATTTCTAAACCTACCTTTAAACCCGCTGTATTGATTTCTTACATACGTTAGGAGTGACGTTGTTCAACAACCACCTAAATATGTATCTTTTCTCAAGCAACACAAAATTAATAGGCACAATCAATCGATGTCCATTCAATCAACTGAAATAAGCACGTAATTGAACAAATTGATAAATTCAAAGGTTAAATTATATTAAAACATAACAAGAATTCATCCTCCAAGATGTTCCTTCAAAACTCTAGATAATAAATTAGCTACTAATACTAGTATATAAAACTACAATACTAAAAGTCATAACCAACAATAAAAAATAGGAAGAAGAAGGGGAAAAACTCGGGGTTGAATCTTCCTCCTTGCTCCTAGCGTGTTCTCGCCTCCTTGGATTTTGTCTTACCCTAAAGTAGTGTCTCCTCCATAAAATCACGTTTTAGAATATATTTATAGTGATTAGGGTTTGTTTGGGCAGAAATTGCTTCTCCTAGTTCTAATGGGTGTTGTCTTTCCCTCACTTCGCTGTCCGAAACTTTCCTAATTTCTTCTACTTCGGTCCCGGTCTAGCGAAGTGAGCCTCGCTTCGTTGTCCGAGACTTTTCTCTTCGGCTCTTTTCACTAATTTTTCTCCCATTTGATCCTTTTTCGCGCACGTTTATTCCTACATATAAGAAACACGTAATGAACATATTTTCACTTCAAAACCATGTGATCTCCCATAACTCACATATGAAATAATATATAAACATACTCAATAACATACACTTTTCATCATTTATCACCACCCCACACTTAAACTCTTGCTCATCCTCGAGCAACTTAAAATTAAGCGCATATGCAAGAAATACCTTTAAAAATATACTCAAGTGTCACACCAATGACAATGATTTATATCAACACTTAGAAGCCAACATATGCACGCTTCATACATTTCCTCAAGTTTTAAACTCATGCCAAGATTATTTAAAATATTTGTGTGACTCCTCTAATGTCCTAGCCTCAAAAACTGACTCCACTATATTCCTCTTTGTGACTCTCTTCTTGTGCAAACTAAAGATACGAGTTCCTTACCAATCCGTTGTAAAGCATGTGCCCTCATCAACAAAACAAAGAGAGTAATCAGTCCGCACATCAAATATGAATTCAAGTATAATTTAAGGACTCACGGAATGAAAAAATTCACTCACTCTCGCAAAGAAACTCATGTGCCCCCACAACTCATACCATAGGCTTGCTCGTAATGTAAGTCTCTACTAGTTTAAGCTCGCAAAGTCTAGGATCAATTAGGTCTTCATGGGTTGTAATGTAGGCTAATGGACGGGTATGATAAATATGGATAATAGTGACTAACCCTCCTAAGCACTTTAAATACAATACACTTTAACTTTTAAGCACATCCTCTTCAAGATCACTCAACATATCTCTACGACACCGTAAACAACGTAACCCATTGACTTTAAGCACATCTACATAAGCACTAGCACATATCAAAGTGAATTGGAGGGATTTTTTTTAATTTATTTTTTTGTATTTTTTTTAACACCTTCCATAAATTGGTATTTCCAGCTAGTAGCTCTCTCTATTCACACATGCACCTTTTGACCTTTCTATTATTCTACTCAAAAACTATCCAATCTCTTTTCCTTCACTTCTAGCGACTTAGGTGCTTTCGGAGGTAAAGGTTCAACAAGATTTCATTAAGAACAAAAGGGATTCGTCATGTAATGTGGGCACCAAAGAAAAGACTAACAAGCTCAAATTGGCTAACAAAGGATAATTTTTTATCACTGGTAGGCAGATAGACTAAAGGATCAATCAAAGAAATGCCTATATCATTTTCTAAACTCACAAAACTTAATCATTTCGCTTCGAATCACATATGGGGAAAGTTCTAGACCAGCAAGGATGGCACATAATACACCAAAATCTCACCTCACACAGTGCATATGATTCACTCAGGTTGGCTCGGACCCGACTCTCAAGTTAAAGCAACTAGCCAGTCATCATAAAATTTAAGCACACTGAAATTAATCACAAGAGTCAAAAGATGAGCCTTAGTGTCAAAAGAAAGCCACACATATTTTCAAGGCATGCAATTACAAAGATCATGAAGGAAGTACTTAGTGCGAATTCTCCACCTCTAAGCCCCGATGTAAAATATGTCAAAAAAAATAGATACTCAAGTTCTCCCCATTCCATTATCAGTTCAAAAAGAAGAAATAAAAAAAAAAAAAAATTTTGTATTTTTCGTTGGATTTTAAACCTTCAAGAAAATTGTCTAAGAAGTCCATCATCGAGAAAAGTCCAAAACTCTATAAAAATTCTACCTACAAAATAAAAAATTACTACCCGGTTCAAAAGTCATCTCTTGGAAAAGAACCGTGACCATAAGAAAAATCAAGAGGGATTATTTCTACCTAATTATTATTTTTTTTTTTTAACACACATAAAATAACACAACCAAAATAATATAGGAATACCCAAACAGTCACTTCAGGAAATTTGATCACGCCCAACTCTCAATTTAAAGCAACTAGCAGAGTCATCATATAATTCAAACACTATGAAGTAACAACATGAGTCAATAGACGAGCCCAAGCATCAAAATAAACACATATACTCTCAAGGCATATAGTCACAAGAATAAAAAAAAAAGTACTTAGTGCAAATGCTCCAACTCTAAGCCCCAACATAAAACATGTCAAAAAGCATAGATACTCAAGTTCTTCCCATTCCATTATCAGTTGAAAAAAGAAAAAAAATCTTAAACCCTCAAGAAAACGGTCTAGGAAGTCTATCGTTGGAAAATGTCCAAAACTTTTTAAAAATTCTACTTTAAAAATAAAAAACTACTACCCGGTTCAAAAGTCATCCCTTGAAAAAGAACTGTGGCATAAGAAAAATCAAGAGAGATTATTTCTACCTAATTATTTTATTTTATTTTATTTTTTCAACACACATAAAATAACACAACTAAAATAGCATAGGCATACCCAAACAATCACTTCACCCCACACTTAAAATTGTGCATTGTCCCCAATGCACACCCATAAATACAAGAGGATAAAGAAACTCCCTGGTAGGCCAAAGACCGAAGTATTAGCAGCTCATGAGATACTCAGACTTCTCCCATACTTGGTTCTTTGTGCGGGCACTCCACACTTAGTTCTAACCATCTCACTTGCTTTTGCTTTCTTCCAACAGATTTATTTTCCATGCTCCTACAACATTTAAAAAAATCTATATTTTTGCCTCCACCTAGAGCTTATAAATTGAACCCCCAATTTGGCTTCAAGTTTTCGGTTATGCTCCAGGAGTGGCGGAACAAATCTAATTGGCCCAAGCAACCATTGTACTATTCTACACTTCTTGGCTTTTAGATGAGGTATGTTGTCATGTCTTTCTGGCAAGAAAAATTCCATTATGTAGGCACCTTGTTCCTTATTCTTTGACTCCTCAATCGGCTCGGATAACTCTATTTCCATATCGTCATCCAAGCACAATGTGGAAAAATATTTGGAGTGAGGCCCAATGCGCAAAAACACATGGACTTCAGGACTTTCAACTTCCTCAACATCAATGATACGAGGGTGAACATATTTATCTCCTCAATGTCCTTGGTTTACTCTAGTCTCACTTCTTCAACATCGACATCTTTAAATTGTAGTTGGCTAGGTTGTTGATGCTTAACCCTGACCTCCTCAATTAACACCTCAAATTCACGCTCTTCTTGGCTCTTATCCCCAAAACTGACTTGCTGAGCATTAAAAGCTTCAACCACTTAACTCACTTGAGCCTCTAAGTTGCGAATAGTTTCCTGTTGTCTTTCTATCTGTAATTGTTTCTCACTATTTTATTCCAGAAGGCACTTTAACATATCCTTGATCTCCTTCAGGTCTATATCCCCAGGTTCTTTGCTCCTATTTATTTCACAAGAAAAGGTAAAACCATCATAGTAAGGGGTTGGAGGAAGATAAGAAATATATACACCACCATGAAAGTGGTCATTTTTTACCACCACACACATCACACACATTCCACAAATAAGATTGAGTTGGTGCACATAACTCGCTCTCGAAAATATTTTGATAATTTTGATACGGTGGTTTCCTTCACAATATGTATGAGGATCAATAGTAGAATTACCAGCATCAAAACTCTCATAATTTCAAGATGCCATGTTTCTCAAATACCAAGTAAAATAAAAAAAAAATCAAATACAAGAAAATAAAATAAAAGTTAAACTTGAAACCTAGCAATATGCACACCTACAGCTACAATGTTAGTTCCCAGGCAACGACACCAAAATTTCACGCCCAACTCTAGTCCTAAAAAGGATAAGCGGTCACTGCAAATATAATCTGGTCTAAAAGTCCCGAGTCGAATCCCACAGAGTAAGGTTTCGCTATAACTGTTCAGTATTAGTAAGAAGACAAGTTCGAACAATTATTAAGTTATAAATATTAAGATTCTTATACCTAACTAATTAACTAACAAACTAAAGCAGTAAATTAACAACTAAAGATACTACGGGGTGCAGACTAAATTAAAGAGGTCTAGAGTTATGATTTCTCCAATTGTCAGAATCCTTCCCGCTATGTTTCCTACAATTTTGCCTATGTATTCTCTACTGATCCTGAGCACTTTAGGTGCCGTAATTCTCTCTCGAGCAACTACAATAATTTACTAGACATATTCTCTCGAACTACGCTAGTTGGCTTTATCTAACCGCTCACTATGACCACGTCAAAGCTTTATTATTTATAAACCTACCTTTAAACCCGCTGTATTGATTACTGACATACATTAGGAGTGACGTTGTTTAACAACCACCTAAATATGTATCTTTTCTTAAGTAACACAAAATTAATAGGCACAGTCAATCGATGACCATTCAATCAACTGAAATAAGCGCGCAGTTGAACAAATAGATAAATTCAAAGGTTAAATTATATTAAAACATAACAAGAATTCATCCTCCAAGATGTTCCTTCAAAAATCTAGATAATAAATTAGCTACTCATACTAGTATGTAAAACTACAATACTAAAAGTCATAACCAACAATAAAAAATAGGAAGAAGAAGGGAAAAAACTCGGGGTTGAATCTTCCTCCTTGCTCCTAACGTGTTCTCGCCTCCTTGGGTGTTGTCTTACCCTAAAGTAGTGTCTCCTCCATAAAAATCACGTTTTAGAATGTATTTATAGTGATTAAGGTTTGTTTGGGTCGAAATTGCTTCTCCTAGTTCGGATGGAAAAGTTGATTTTTTCTGCCCCGGTCCCGGTCTGGCGAAGTAACCTTCACTTTGCTGTCCGGGACTTTCCTAATTTCTTCTGCTTCGGTCCCGATCTGGCGAAATGAGCCTCGCTTCGCTATCCGGGACTTTTCTCTTCAGTTCTTTTTCATCAATTTTTCTCATTTGATCCTTTTCCGCGCACGTTTATTCCTACACATAAGAAACAAGTAATGAGCGTATTTTCACTTCAAAATCATGTGATCTCCCATAACTCACATATGAAATAATATATAAACATACTAAAAAACATACACTTTTCATCATTTATCACGACTTCAAGTTAATATTCAATAATAACTGGATTCGTAATTAAATATTTATAAATATTTACACATATATATAAACAACTCAACGTTGCTCCTATTTCAATTCGTAACTATTTTTCAATTCACAAAATATGTTAAGTAGCTTCACTTTTTTTAAGTTTTATGAAAAGAGTTATTCGATATCTATGTTAGTTGAAATAATAAGTGTGTAATTCAATAGTCAAGATACACGCTAGCTAACTAAATCGCAAACCAGCTTTATAAAGAAAAGAAAAACTTTAAAACCAAGCAATATAGGAGACCAGAGGTGGACGAATCCTTACGGTAGTGGCATACCGCTCCCTGGTAACTTTGGAAAAATTGTATATATATACGTAAATGATTAAATAAGAGGTCTATATATTTTAATTGATCCCTAAGACTCGAAATTTAGGCAACTGCACGGTGATTGATTTGTGGGAGGGTCCACATCTTGAATTTCTAGTGCACTGTCTGGATTCAATTCCTACTCCAATATTTATTCGACTGTAGTATTTTCTTTATTTTTAAATTATGGATCCGCCTACACATGAGACCTCATATGATAGCAGCAATGATAACTAGAGCACACTCCCTATGCGCATGGTTTAGTGATGGTACTCAAAAAGCAACGGTGAAGGTAGCCAAATCAAGTACTTACTAGATGAGCACTAAAGTAGAATCAGGTACACTACCTTGGATTTTCTACACAGTTGGAGTTAGAATTTAAGATTTATGAATTTAAAATTTAATATTTTAAGTTTTTGAATTCTAAATAAATTTTTTATATTTAATAAATTTTTTTAAATAAATATAAAGTTTGGATCAAAACTACCGAGTACGCTCGAAGCCGTGTCACTTGTTTATAAACTATGTACTAAAGCCGCCGGACAAAGTTGATAACCCAAAATTCCAAAATTGAAGTTTCAAAAGGAAATGGAGTACTACCCTTTAATTTAGAAGAAAGTTCTAATTTCGCTATTTGCTTATGGACGTTTAGTGGAAGTGTGGACAGTGCTTTATTGGTACGTTTAAATAGGGGTGTACCTAAGCCTTCTCTATTCCTTCCGGTAGGTGTAAAGTCTGTGTACACTCTAACCTTCTCAGATCTAACTTGTGGGATCCTACTGAATTGTTATTGTTGTTGTTGTTATAAAGAAAATCACCTAAACCATATCAAATCGGTAATTCGAGTCAAATTAAAAAAAATCCGATTAGGATTTGGTTTGATTTTTTTCTTTTTGGTACGAAAGATAAAACTTGCATTAACTGTTAAAAGAAGTTCCACAGAGAGGGCGATGCATCATATCAGGAGAGCTAGTTTGGCGACTATTACAAGTAGGAATAGGAGGTAAGTTTGTACAAACAATAGGCTGATCACTAGTTGATACAGAATTTCCTATTATAGTAACTCCATTGGCAGTTGCGGCAGTTGCGGCAGTTGTGTGCAGCAAAAAGTGTTGTTGTAGTGTCCATGTGTAGATCCTGCTCATCTCGCATTGGCTTGATCTTCCTATATTGTACTCCTCCTGTTTGATCATGTTCTAAGATGGTGCTAACAAAAACTGGGGGGGCGATGCAAAAAGAGTAGGGGTGGCATAGTTGGTTCCATCGAACAACCTTCCTTGGCTAATCTATCTGCCACCTCATTCTCCTCTCTGTAGACATGTGTGATAGCAGCATTATGCAACTGGTGCAGGAGGTGCCTGCAATCAGAAATAAGGTTAGCGTATTGCATGTCGTCATTCCTAATACCTCCAAAGCATCCACGTTAACTTCCAGTGGAACCAACTGGTGAAATTTAACTAATTGCAATCCAATAAAGAGTGCTTGTAATTCCGCATGAACACGGCTTGTGGGTGAGATATTGCCTGAAAATCCAATGATACAATTCCTTTCGGAATCACGAATAAGCCCTCCCACACCTGCTTTGCCGATAGCTGGCGACGCTGCTCCGTCAGTGTTCAATTTAAAATAGTTTGGTTTGGGAGGGATCCATTCTATAGGTTGTAGTAAGTAGTTGCAATTTATTTTGTGTTTGCTGGCCAGATAAGTAAATTCAAGAGCTTGGTTTTTAATGTATTTTGGGTAGATATGGCGTTGAAGTTGATTAAAGTTATTATCGTAATTTCTTGTAAGCCAAATATTCCATAAGGTAAAGGATATAAAAGGTCGTTGATTAATTTTGTGAGGCATGGTATTTCTTGTATTGTGTAATACATGGAATAACCATTGGGATGGTGGTGAAATCCTATTGATAAGGTTAATAACATTGAGTAAGCCTAGTTGTGCCCACAAGGTTTGTACTTTTGGGCAAGGTAGGAAGATGTGATTTAGTGATTCAGTGTCGTTATTACAAATTTTATAAAGATTGTCTGGAATTATACCAATACGATGCAAGTAGCGACGTGTAGGGAGACGATTGTGCATGAGTAGCCAAAAAAAAGATTTTATTTTTGGAGTTACAGGAATGTTCCAACTCCAATTAAATATGGGGGAATTTATTGTGTTGGGGAGGTATTGGTGCAATAGGGCCGTATATATTAATTTTACTGTAAATTGACCATTTGGAGTTAAACCCCAGTAGATCATATCCAAAGAGCCGGTGTAGACTGGCACATGAATTTTGTTAATTAAGTTCTTTATATTATTAGGGATTTCAAAAGGACATTTTCTCCAATCCCAGTCATTGTTAGTCCAGTAGGTGTCAATTGTATTATTTATATGGTTTAAAGGCATAGGGCCTGAAATTAGAGATCTCATCGTAATAGATGAAGCGAGTCAGGTATCTGCCCAGTATTTAATATTAGAAGTGCTACCAATTTTTTATTGCACACCTAGCTGACAATCTGTCCAACCCTGAAGGATGTTTTCCATGTATTGGAAAGACCCCATCTGGTAAGGGGAGTCTTGTTATATTTATGTATTAGAGTTTTTGCCCAAAGTTGAGTGGGTGAGTGAAAAATTCTCCAATAGAGGATAGCTAGTAGGGCATTATTTTTTTATAGCTAAGCGTTGTATTTCAAGCCCTCCGAAAGCTTTGGCAGTAGTTATTTTTTGCCACTTGACCAAATGAATTTTCCTTTTTAGGTCAGTTGTATTCCACGGGATGTTGCACATGTACTTCCATTTTGTGAATGATAGAACGAGGGATAGAAATGTACTGTATAATATGATTGGGAAGGGTACTGAGGGTAGATTTGAGAAGAGCAGTTCTCTCCGCTAGGGACAAGAAACTAATTTTCCAACCAACAAGTCTAGCTTTGAAGTTATCTAAAAGAAATTGAAAATATGTTTTAGTAATCTTTGTCTGAAACATGGGGAAGTCTAAGTATTTCTCAAAGGTTGTGCCTTCATTCATGTTAAAGCAAGAGAGGATGTAGTTTTTGTCAGTAGTGTTACAATTTTTGGAGAAAAATATTTTTGACTTTAGGAAAATTATAGTTTGGCCCGAGAGAGTATTAAAGTTATTAAGAGTATCAATAATAGCATGGCAACTTGTTTTGCTGACTTTGGAAAGGAGAATGATATCATCCGCAAAGAACAAGTGCGATAACTGTGGTCCATTTTGTGATAGTTGTATGGGTTTCCATAGAAGGTAGTGTACGGACTGAAGATGGTGCGGAATAGACATTCCATGCACATAATGAAGATATAAGGGGATAGGGGGTCCCCTTGTCGTAAACCCTTTGAGGGTTGGAAGAAGTTTGCTGGTGTGCCATTGATCAAAATAGTTGTAGAGGTGGTTGTAATACAACACATTATTAGGGATATGAGTATGATTGGTAAGTTAAAAGTGAAGTGTATTTTTTATGAAAGATCATTTTAATTTATCGAAAGTTTTTTCCAGGTCCAATTTCAGTAGCATTTGACCTGTTTTTTCCTGTCTCTTTTTTTGGAAGTGTATAAGGATTTCTTAAACAAGGATTGCATTATCCGAAGCTCTCTTCCTTTGTTGGACGCTAGATTGTGTGGGACCTATAATTTTGTATAAGAAAGGTTTGAGGTGGGTCACAATTATTTTTGTGATCAGTTTATAAATGGTATTACAAAAACTAATTGGACAGAATTGGGTAATGGATGCTGCGTGCTTGGTTTTAGGTATTAGGCACAAGTAGGTTTTGTTGATGTCAGGTGGAATGTGACTTTCTTTGAAAGCTGTTTGACATAGAAGAACCACAGATTGGCCTACTTCTTTCTAATATTTTTGAAAAAAGTATGGATGCAATCCGTCTGGGCGGTGCTTTAAAAGGTTTAAAGGAATTGAGGGCTTGGGTTATTTCTATAAGGGTCAGTTGAGTAGTTAAGTTATTTTGGTCAATTGGAGCAGGGTGATTCTTAATAGTAAAATATTGTGTAGTGGTAAATAGTTGAGTATAGTAGTTAATAATATGTTGTTGAATTTCTACGGGTTCAAAGAACCAATTCTTACACTGTCTTTGAGTGCATTTATACGGTTTCGTCTACGATGTTGTAAAGTAGTTATGTGAAAGAAATTTGTGTTTGCATCGCCTTCATTAAACCAGTTTATACGAGAAATTTTCAAAAGTCTTCCTCTAATTTTAGTATTCCAGTAAATTCGTGAGAGAGTTGAATTTCTAAATTTTGGAGAAACCTACTTGTTGGGTAATGTACGGAAGATTGTATCCCATTAAGCCTGGCCAGTAATTTGCGCTTTTTGGAAAAAATATCTCCAAAAGTATATTTATTCCAGTATGTAGCATTATTTTGGAAATTTGTAGTTGCTTCAGTTAGTGAGGAAGTATTCTGCCACGCATTTCTTACTAAATTGTGGAAGGTAGAATGAGTTCTCCAAATTGTTTCAAACCTGAAGATGCATTTGTTAGGTATATTATTATGTTTTAGTGTTACAAGTAAAGGACAATGATCTGAATAGGTATGAGGTAGATGTACCATTGCTTCAGGAAATAGGTTCAGCCAATCATAATTAGCTAAAATCCTATCTGGTCTTTCTAGTATTGTGTTTCCATGTTTCCGATTATTTGTCCAAGTATATCGACTGCCTTTAAAGCCCAAGTCTAGCAAGTTACAGTGATTGAAAGCATCAGCCCTTCTATTACTAATAGGGTTACCACTAAATTTTTCAGTGGCTCTAATTACTTCATTAAAATCCCCCGACTAACCAAGCTCCCCTGTATGTATCTTGTATAGATTTTAAATTTTGCCAAAGAATACTACGTGAATTGGCAGAGTTATGAGCATAAGTTGATGAAAATAACCACTTAGTAGGGTTAGGCCATCCTGGACCGAGCAGTGTATCTCTTGTGCAGTCATGCGGACATCCTCAATTGTTACTAGGTCACCATGCCACATGATAACTAGACCACCTGAGAGACCTTGTGCAGATACTTGGGACATATTTGAGAAGTTGAAATCATTCTTTAAGGACACTATCCAAGAGAACTACGAGAGCTGGCCTATAGTTATCTAGGAGTGAACGAAATTGTCTCCTAAATTTCGTATTGTGTGAGCCTCTACAATTCCATTTCATTATGAATTGTATGTTAGTTGTGGTGTTAGTGGAGTCAGTCCTCTCTCCCAAGGGAGGAGGCTGTGTCATATGAACTTGAGGGTTCACTGAACTGGTCTGTCGAAGTGAGGGGACTATGACCATGGCATATTTTCCCACTTTCTGGTTTGTGGTTGCCATGAAGTTTAGACTGCATGAGGTTAGTTCTGGGGGGCATCTGGTGTTAGAAAAAAAATATGATCATAATTGGTTTGGTTTGATTTTAACTAAAAAAAAAGAAGTCAAATCGAAACCAAACCAGTCCGACATTACATTTAAGCAATTTTTCAAAATATTTTATATATATAAATATTTATTTCTTAGTTTTGTATTGGTTTATAGTGAAAATGCATAACCTAATTTATCTTTTTTTTTAGTGCTCAATTGTGTAATTAATAGTACTTAGTAACTGTACTTATTTTAGCACGACCTATATAAATTTTAGATTATGTTAATTTTTATTATGGTATTTTAATTAGTAATATATTCTTTATGTGATTCTATTATCTTTGTTATTGAATATTTTAGAAATGTTATGACTCATCTCATATTATTGTGTTATTTTTTTAGAAAATATGTTATATAATTGTATCCCACTAAGACTAAAGAAATATTTAGCGCACAAGTTATATATTTTGTGCTATGAAGACTTTACCGAAAAAAATCTGAAAACCCGGGAAAAACTAAAAATACCCGAGAAAAATCGAGATTGAAAACCCCGACTGTATTGATTTGTTTGATTTATAGATTTAAAGAGGCAACACCATTAATTTGGTTTAATAATTAAAAAATTTAAACCAATCCGACTTATGTACACCCCAACTTTTAACTATATAATCTGCACATTAATGGATTAAAGATCTCAGCAACATTCTTATCTTTCTATATACTTTCTATATAGTAGGATATGGAAGCAATATAATTCTTTTTTCGTAAGTGTAAAATTCCGTCAAATAAAGATACCCTACTTTTCTTTAAATATATTTAGAACTTAGCTTTTCACTTAAATGAAAATTCTTTCTTATTCCGACAAATCATTGTACTATAAACGACATAACCTTATAATATTTCAAATTGACATCTTACATGCCATATCATTCCCCCTATCACGTGTCAAATCAGTGATTACTATACGTAAACTTTTACTTCATATTAATGTGCAAGTCGAAAGATGGATTAATTGGTGTTTCCCAAATGAGTCCGGAATCAAAATGTGATTCTTTTAGACTCAAAAAATCAAAATGTATGAAAAGAAAATCAGTGACCATAATATATATATAACGCCCTAATATAAGATGCTATATTTTACGGTCGTTTGCCCATTTAAGGTATAGCGCCCTAATATAAGACGCTATATATAAAGCCCTAACATACCGCTCTATATATATTATGTGGGACCATTAATAATTCTTCTAGGCTTAACTAATATAACAATAATTCAATTGGGTATAACATCCATATTTAAGGCGTTATACCTCAAATAATTGTACCCCGGACTGATTTTTTACTTATTTAAAGAGGTTAAGGATTTTATAAAAATTCACTCATAAATATTTTCAAGTCTTCTGAAATATTTCTTCGATAAGTTATTTTGCCTTTTGTCATAATACCTGAAGAGCGAAGAATTAAGGTTTTATTATATTGGGGGGAAGTGAGGTTGTGGTGGCGAATAACTCAGTAAGCTATAATTTATCTCCACGGTGTCATATTAAGTTGCCACTTACAATGGAGTACGATACATTTGTATCATCGTTATGCAAAAAAAAAAAAATGAGTGTGAGCAAACGTTCGGTGAATATTAAAGTAATCGGAAGATATCTGTATTCTGTGACTCCGCAAAGGATTGCTTGTTATGCTGAGCTTAACATTGAAGACGATGAAACTCTAAGATATATTTTGAGGACGCCGCATGAATACCAGGAATTTCTTGTGCTAAAACTGTTGGAAATGTACGTCAAGGCTGAAGACGTTCACAATAGTGAGGTTGCGCAAAGTAGGAATATCACTCAATCATCGGGTGGTTATTTTGGAATAGTTTTAGCCGAACAAATTTCGGGTAAAAGAGTTTGGCATGATCTAAACTTATCTCCAGGGGCGAATGAGGAGTGGGGACTTTTTGTTAAGATGTTTATTTTTATGTATTGAATTTGTATTAACACTCATATATCCACAGAGGGTACCGATCAGATATGAATTTTACAAGTTATGAACCAACACCCACTTGGAATCAGCCTAGTTTTGATGTGTTGGTTCATGGTGGTCCATCCGGGAGTCATCATCCACAGGATAATGTCCATCATGGGATATCAACACATTATGATTTGTAAGTGAAGTGATAAAGCTATATGTAAAATTTGGATCAATTTGAGTAACTCATTATTTTATTAGTTGTGCAGTAAAAACGAGCAACTTGAAGGTCCTGTCCTTACTCAATTTCCCGAAGACGACATATTTAATCGGGATCTGGCAGATGCGCAGAGCCAGGAAGAGAATAATGATTATGACAACAATGTCGATGAGTCTGGAGATGGCACACCATTTCATGATGAGGGTGATGATGAAGAGGAAGAGAATGTTGAACCTGATTTGACGAGGGAGCATGCTACACCTCCCGTTAGACCAAGAGTGTACGAGTCCCACGTGCCATTTCATTCAAGGGAGATTCCCTACCTTGATCATTTTCCAAGTATGCCTGATATGGATGCCCTCACAAGGGATATTGACGAAATTCGGACAGCAATGTGGGATGAATCTAGAGAAACGGTGCTGTCAAAAGGCATACTTTTTCCTAATAAAGCGTGCCTAAGTAGGGCGATGCAAGCGTACAACGTAAAAGAGTATCGTGAGATCACGCTAACAGAGTCATGTCCAGATGTATACAAGGTTATTTACCGTAGATGGGTTACGGGTTGTAATTGGATGCTACGTGCGAGGAAGAAGAAACCAAATATGTGAGTTGTAGGTAAATACATTGGCACCCACAATTGTGAAATGGACACATTTAGTGGGAATCATTTTAACTTGAATGTTGACTTGATTTCTCTTGTCTTGATTCCACACATTGAAGCATCCATAAGGTACAAAATCAAAGAGTGTATAACATCTGTCCACCAGGAATATGGGTATACCATTACCAAAATAAAGGCATTTCTCGGGCGCAACGTGCGTTTTAAATTGTTTATGGTAACTGGGATAAGTCCTTTGCATCTCTACCAAGGTACATGGCCTCATTGCAACACTTTAACCCTGGGACTGTTGTTGAATGGAAGCTTGAGCGGAGTCCGGGAATAATAGAACATATATTCAGATATGTGTTTTGGGCATTTAAACCAACAATTGATGGTTTTGTGCATTGTTGGCCGGTAATATCCATAGACGACACTCATGTATATGGGAAGTATGATATTAAGTTATTGATCATCGTTGCAGTAGATACTAATGGAAGTATAGTTCCCCTAGCTTTTGCTATTTGTTCCAGTGAAAGATAAGAGATGTGTACACTATTCTTGAACCACTTGAAGGAGCACGTTGTCAGACAATGTTCATGTATTTGTCTAATATCTGATCGGCATGACGATATTTTAAGTTCTGTACAGAATTTGCATTCATGCCAGGAACGGTATACCTACCAGCATTACTGTGTGAGGCACCTGAAGGCCAATTTTCAGGGCACATCCCAACAAGGATTTGCATGATTTAATGTGGAAGACCAAGGATCCTATAGTTGGTTGATGCGACATAAGCATGACAAGTGGACTTTGCATGCGGATGGTGACAGAAGATGGGAAATTCTGGCTACAAATGCGTCAGAGTCTTTCAACGGGTTATTGAAGTTTGCACATGGATTACCTATCACTGCCATGGTGCGGATGTCATTCAACCAGATGGCAGAAAGGTTTGTTGAAAGAGCTAGAGGTGCATCCTTGATGGAAAGGGGTGTTGAATTATGCCAATACCAATGAAAAGATTTGAGAAATACAGGAGGCGAGCACATTGGCATTCATATTTACAGTATTTCAATGAGCGAAATATTTTTGAAGTTCGCATTGCTATCCATCAAAACCAGCGGAATATTACACACACTTTAAATGAAGCCAGATGGTTATGTTCTTGTGGGAAATGGTCCATATACCACATGTCGTGCTCACATGCCATGAAGTGCTTCCAACATAAAGGTTTCACAGAAACCAGGTACATTGATAAAGAATATAGTGTTGCTGCATACTTAAACACCTAATCAACGAGATAAACACAAATATAAATAATAGTAATACAAACTAACCAAATACTGTGAAATATCCTCAGTATCCCTCGATGATGAGCCATAACTCAGCCGGCGCCCGTTATCCACATCTCGTGCCGGACGATCATCAGCAATCGTCGATGGTTCTGGAGGTCCAGGAAAATATTGATCCCACTCCTATCGCGTAATGGTCTTGCTCACGATCAACAATGGAGCTGACAGGGTCACCTGCGAAGTCCATGGAGTAAGCTGCAGGCTGAATGACGGCATATCACTAGGAGCATGGTCTGGCTCACGGTGGTCACCAAGATGATCAACTCCAATATCCTCAACAAGTTCCTCAACGCCCCCTTGATGGGGACCACCTCCTCGCCAACCCCACGACCTCGCGGGACACCCCTACCTCTCTGGGAACGCTTGCCACGTCGACCACGTTCAGGCTCCAATGCTGACCTACGATGGTACTGCTCTGGCACCACATAATCAGTATCGTATCGTATCGTATCCTAAGCGCTCATTATCTCAGGATCGCCTCAATGTCCAGGAAGCCAGATCTGTAACATGCCGGCCATACTCGTGCAAAGAGGCCACTTCCTCGCCGGTACGCTGATGCATCTGCAGTCCCAACTAGTAAAGAAGATGTAGGCCAATAACCTGCACAACATGTAAAATATTAATTACGGAGCACTAGGTTAACGTTATAAGTAAGTATACCAAATAACATACTAGTACCTCATGCCTCCCGGCGTATGGAACGTACCGACTGCCAACATGATGAACGATATTCCCGATGAAAAGTTGGGTAACGCTGCGGTACCAGCCCATATACTCATGCTCACTATCTGTATGCTTAGGTGGAGAGGGTGGCGGAATCAGGTCATGCCGCTGGTCCCAAATCTCGATATGTTCCTCTAGCCATGCCACATATGTCTGGTCAACCTAGAACGATCATCCCGCTGGTAATGTGTGTTAATCCAAGCGGGCGGTGGAGGTATAAGTTGCGGTCGACCAAACTAGCGAAGGACTCGGTCGGTGGTATGATGTTCGACAATATCGATACACATCAACAGGATGGAAGAGCTCCTCATAAGTCCACCGATCGAACAATAATCAGGCAAACTGGCTATTAGCTTGTCGTTGTATGGCCTCCAAATGAACTATTAAGTAAAAACAGGAATCATGAGTATATGAAACACATATAAAGCGAGGCCAACTAAACTTAAGTATACATTTACCTGCACTCCCTCCAGCAAATCCAACAAACCCCTGCAATAGGGGAGATTATGTCGAGCCTCGTACTCGCGTCCATATACTCTCCTATCAACCCACCTCCTAGCTAAACAGAGAAACGGTGGAGGTGGTGCACCCGGAGCTATGGGTGGTAGAGGTGACTGAAACTGCAGGAACCGCTCCCAGTCCCAAACCTAATATACAATTTGTACATAAAATTTAAGGTATATTTTTACTATATATGTTATAATCATGAAAATTATTGACTATATTTTCACATGTAGCAGCGGCAGAAATCCGGCACCGTCGTGCTGGGTGCCGTTGCTAGCCCGGCACATCTGCTTGTACAAGTAACCAAGAACAACTGCATCCCAGCTGTAACCAGGTAGATCATCTAGCCGCTCAAGATGATGAAGAAATATCAAGCTGACTAGGTTTCCCGAAGTGTTCGGGAACATTACCCCTCCAAACATCAGCAACATCAACAATCTCGTGTACCGGTGAATATGAAGATCCGGTGTATCATTCGTAATGTCCGCATGCATCGTCTCCAGATGCAGCCGGACGGGCGTCAACTGCAGACGACTAGCCTCACTCAATGCAGTATCATCCACTGGCTGAAAACCAGTGAGCCGCTGCAATATCTCCAGGTACTGCACTCCCATATAATCTCCGATAGCATGCGGTAAAGCTACGGGATGACCATCAACCAGCAGCCCATACAAAACCTCCATGTCCTGAAGCGTGATAGTAGCCTCGCCAATGGGTAAATGAAATGTGTGTGTCTCCGGTCGCCATCGCTCTATCAAAGCCGTGATCAACGACCAATCCAGCTGCAAGCGGTCGATCTCAATAATCCCATAAAAATCTATATCCTGAAGGCGTCTGACTATACAGGGATGGATATGGTGGGCCCTAAGAAAGTCCCAAATATTGTTCTACTCGTCTAGCACAGAACGTCTGGGCTAATAACTGCCCCTCCCATATGTACGAAGACTTATGCTTGGCCTGTAGAAATAGTAGCTCTAGCAAGGCAGGTCTGGCATGCACAGGCGGAACCTCCATGACGATTGTTGTAAATTGAACAATATTAATTAAAGTATTTTCTTTTTTATTGCTTAACATCTTTAAATATATTGTAATATCTTTAATATTAAAATTTATTCGATATTTTTACTATATTTTTAATTAGGTTGATACATTTTCTGTATTATAATTTTATATTTTATATGTTAGTTTATTATTTTATATGTTTGTTTGTTACTCACCTATTTTTGACTATATTAAAATTAAATAATTAATTTTTATAACTATACAAGATTTAATTATTAAAATATTCATATAACAATACTTAGTTTGAGTTCAAATAAACCACATTTTAGTCCCGCATTCGATATTTGAGGCCCAGTAGCACCAAGGAATCCAATGTTCTTGTGTTCATGATAAGAAAATTTCTCCAATTTATTACTCAATAGGTCTATTAATTTATTATTTTATATGTTAGTTTATTATTTTATATGTTTGTTTGTTACTCACTTATTTTTGGCTATAATAAAATTAAATAATTAATTATTGATTTAATTATTAAATATTCATATAACAATACTTAGTTTGACAAATATTGTTGCTTTCTCATGTTATTTTCTTACATTTGTTGACTAGAATTCAAGAGAGTTTGTGTTTGAACTATCAGCTTTTTTCATATATTTTTGGGTTTAACAGATAACTAAATGATTAATTTCAATAACTACAAAGATACTACGCTAAAGGGCACTATATTTTACTACCCTAAAAGGGCACTACATTATAAATACGAGCACTATATTAGGGCACAAGATATCACTACAGGGAACTAAAGTCACATATTCATATATGTACAATAATAACATCTAAATAAGATTAATTATTCCCAAAATAACAATTTATCTATTTTACTAGTCTTTTAGCAAATAAATAATCTAAATCGGATAAAAATAATAAATTAATTTAATCACAAAACAATCACGAAAAAATATATACCATAGTAAAAAGTAATTGATTAATATTTTTTTTAACAACTAATAACAATTTCTCTATTTTACTAATTTTTTTAGCACACTAATAATATAATTCGAGTAAAAAACAACAAATTGATTATATCGCAAAACAATCACGAAATTACATAGAACACGGTAAAAATAACTAATAAGCATTTTTTTATACATGAGTTTTAACATAAAATAAGTGGGAATACCTCGATTTAGAATTTTTGAAAAGTTGAAAATTTGGTGATTTGAAGCCGAAACAAGCAACCCACTACGAGATAACGCCTTAGATACGATGTGGGATCGAGAATCTACACTTTTTGTGAGACCGGTGGGCTCCCCTTGAGCTTTTTTTGGTTAATAATGGTGGGGGGACCACTGTTTCTCTTTTATTAATGGGGGGAGGGGGACCGTTCTGTTTTGCTGGGGAAGGGGAAGGGACGATTATTTATGTAAGTATAACGCCTTCTGTAAGGGCGTTATATTATAGCACCTTATGCTAGGACGCTATACCTTCTCGCCCGTTTGAGTTCAAATATAATGCCCTAATATAAGGCGCTATACCTTAACTGGACAAACGACCGTTAAGGTATAACGCCTTATAAAGGGTGTTATATGTATGTATGGTCACCAGTTTTTGTTGGAAAACTAATTCAAAGTTATAGTAGGAAACCTTAGTTATTTAGGATTTGATTTATTTAATACATGTCTAAATATGATTTGCAGTTAGAATAAATATAGGAATAGGGTTTCCTGTTTCTAGTTGAAATAGGTTTCATACTATTATAAATAGGGGTATTGATAGCTTATTTTATGTGTGGAGATCTGTGGAGAAAATTATGATTTGTAGAGAGCTTTTAGAGATTTAATAATAAAATATTTTTTCTTCATATTGGTATCAGAGCTTCTACGATCTTGGGAGAGAATCAAGTAGCTTCCGCTGCCGGCGGTCGGCGCTAGCCAAAGTGTGCTGCCCGTCTAGCCAAAAAATATATTGGCAAAATCATAGATAGTTGTCAACAAAATTAGGTTATTTGATGAAAAGTTTCAAAACAGATTCAAGAAAAAAAAAGTAAGTTTAAGGATGTGCAAACAAATATGACACAAGATGAAGAAACTCTTATTTAAAAGTTGGAGAGAGGTTTAAAAAAATTAGAAGTTGATTATGTGTTTCAACTAAACTGAGTGTTGGTGACAAACTGGGTCAACGGATGTTGAAGACAGGTGCTTCAAAAAATTAGGTGTCGGTGATAAAGTGCATCAACAGTTGGTGATAAAGTGCATCAAGGTGAGTTAGAGATAGGTGCTTCAACAAAATTGATTGTTGGTGACAAAGTGCATCAACGGGTGTTGGAGACATGTGCTTCAACAAAATCGGGTGTTGGTGATAAAGTGCATTTTGAAGACAGACGCTTCAACAAAATCGGTTGTTGGTGACAAAGTGCATCAGCTGTTGGAGACAAGTGCTTCAACAAAATTGGGTGTTGGTGACAAAGTGCATCAACGAGGGATGAAGACATGTGCTTCAACAAAATTGGGTGTTGGTGACAAAGTGCATCAACGAATCAACGAGGGATGAAGACATGTGCTTCAACAAAATTGGATGTTGGTGACAAAGTGCATCAACGAGGGATGAAGACATGTGCTTCATCAAAAGTGAAAGTTGGAGAGAGGTGCTCTAACATAACCGCACAACGGACAAGTCAGACGTATACAACTTTGAATTACAGAATAATGTTGGAAAACTAATTCAAAATTGTAGTAGGAAACCTTAATTATTTAGGATTTGGTTTATTTAATTCATGTCTAAATATGATTTACAGTTAGAATAAATATAGGAATAAACTTTCGTGTTTTAGTTGAAATAAGTTTCATACTATTATAAATAGAGGTATTGATAACTTATTTTATGTGTGGAGATTTGTGAGAATTGTATAGAGCTTTTAAAGATTTATAATAAAATATGTTTTCTTCAATTTTTTTCCACACATTTTAATTCTTTGAGTCCAAAAGAACTATATTTTGGTTCCGGACTCTTTTCCCAAATACCCTTTATAATTTAAAAATATAATAAACTCTTTTTTTTCTTCTTGGGCACGGTAATAATCTCTATTTATCACTATATTTTAGAAGTGGCAGTTGGGTGGGACGAAGATAGGACGAACACTGAATAATTATACAAAAAAACAATATATTTTGTACTAGTATAATCTTGGATCCATTTGATCGGTAATTGGAATTTAGCCTTTTTCCAATAGACACGTGTTTGTGCACTTCAGTCATCCCTATCGAGCAACTCTCTTCTTCTTCTTAAAGTTGTGGAGTCTAATTTACCATCAATTCTTCTGTCCATCGCCATGGGCCGTGACTACAGAGGTGCGTGCTCCCTTCTTTTTCTTTTCTTTTTTTTCCTGAGTTTTCTTATGTGCTTTCTCTATTTAATCATTCAGTGACGGACCTTTGTTAGTTCTCCTTTTTAATTAGGGTAGTGTTCAATGTTCAAAAGTTTTGAAAGCTCAAAGATTGTAAGTATTGGAGCAAAAAAGAGCAAGATATATGATTTACCAATTTAGCGATATTGATTAGAAATGACTTAAATGATAAAATACTGAACTATAATAGTATCCATTACATTCTCTTTGGATCTTATTACTAATTGAGATATTCTGTGCACCCCAAATGTTTGATTATATGTCCAAGAAAACTATTGTTTTGACTGATGTTCTACGACATATACTCATCTATCACTCTTAATTCGAGAGATACATTATTTACTTCTATTGGATAGTATTGATAAGCAATATTTATGGGGCATGTGTATTGCTGTTAAAATATTGCCTCAATATATCTCTTACAAACGAAAAAATTGACGCTATTTGTCAAACTTTCTCCTTTCAAGAAAATTAAAATTTTTTCTCCATTGGGTGTGTATGAAGAATTAATTGAGCTGAAAAGATGGACATAAATGATTAGGTGGCATTAAATATTAATGCGTAGTAGATTTTTGGTGACAACCAAGTCATGAGAGGAAAGAACATAGAATACTTTTCAGTATGTCTATGATATATATACCCAACAAATGCGTCTTGGCTAACAAATATTTAATTATTTTAATTGCAGAATAAGCTTGATCCCAGGGTTGAGAGTTGAAGAAATAGCTGAAAGAAGGAAAATTATAGCAGAGAAGACCTATCCATAAATAAGGTTTGCCGGTTTCCTACTATTATAGGAGTGTTTACCTGAAACTGAGTTGTACTCAAATTACCTTTTGATGCCAAATGTTTTAAGTCATAATCTTCAAAAATTAGGGTGCTGCTTATTTCTTTATTTTCTGATACTCCATGATCCTTTATATATCTTCAAGAAGGTAAATAATTTTAATTATAACCTCCTTCCTACATCATTAGAACGTGAATTATCCAAAATCTCAAGTAAATTTGTGAAAGATGTCAACACAATGGTTTATTTTTAGAGCAACAACGTAACTTTACTGTGTTAATGTGTTGATTTCTTTTTCAATCGAAGCTCTGTTTCAGTTTTGCTCAGTTTTTCAAAGTTCAACCAAGCAGTTCTATGCCGTTTGGTTGTTTGAAGTAAGGCTTTGTAATTTATGGTTGTTGGTAATAAAGAAACAGTTCAACTCTTTCCATCCTCCAAAGTTGACATCACATGAATTTGAGATTTCTAATGAATGGAACTTACTTGCATTAACATTAGAAGATATATTTGTGTTTTAAACTCTACTTTGTACAAATATAATTAAAGTAATGATACATAAAATACATTTTATATATTCGGCTCTAATGCAATGACAATTAAAATACTACCCTTTGCTGAAAAACTTTAGGTAGATTTGTATACCAAATTAATCATGCAGGGCCCATGGCATTGCTAGTCTGAACTGAAATGGAAGTTATGGTTAAAAATGCTTCATTCTCGCTTGGAACAAACAAAAGTTTGGCCTTTCTTGGACTGGGTTCGACAAAAAAATATTTNGAATCAGCATTATATCCAAACTCATTTCTCTCCTTTGAATTGATGATATAGCAATTTTGCTTGGATTTATCAGTCGAAGCAGGAGACAATATACCTTGATATTCTCGATCATTCTTTGATTCAAAGCATCGTTCCATCTCAATTGAAAAAGCAAATAACGTTTCAAGAACAAATCTAGTTCTGCTTCCGTGTTGCTTTTGTATTGTTTTTTCTTTTTACCCTTCTTTGTGTCTGATTCCGCGTAATCTTTTTTAAGAGCGTTTTGATGTTTTGAGAGAACAGGACCCAGATTCCCTTTGTTTTCTATATCTGATCCACGCTCTTTTTCTCCTTGACTCGCGGGTTCTTTTGCTTCTTGAATTCGATTCTTTATTTTTTTATTTGATCGTAGAAAAAAGTTTTGTTTTTTGTTTTTATTGATGTTTTTATTTTGACTAAGATTTTCATTTGTATTCAAATTTAAAAGAAGTAATTTGCTTGGTATAATCCACGGTTTTATTTTATATACATTATAAAGTGGTACAAATTCTGGGAAGAACCAAAATTCCAGATTCAATATGGGACGATTTAATAGTTTTTCATTCATTCCCATCCAATCAAAAAAGTCTTTTTTCGAATTTTTTTGATTGTTTTCTGGATTTTGATGAATCGTAAGATAAAAAAGGCCTTTTTTGTCAATTTTATCAATTATTTGATAATTATTAATACCAATTTTAGTATTTGGATTACTGTTGGTATCGATCTTAACCCAAGCCTCAATATCTTCTTTTTGTCTAAGAGAAAAATGGATAATTTTCCAATCAAAATATTTTCTATCGAGATTTCTTTCTATATATAGAATATTGCCTTTTCTTAGATAATTATTGATATGAAGATTGCCGAGCATATCAAAAAAGTTGTGTTTGGACGTGTTGGAATTAGAAGAAATTTCGAGGTTCTTATTTACTTGAAAGGGTAATCTAGAAATAAAAGAGTCATTTTTATTTTCATAATTAATCGATTTATATGCTAAAAGATCATATCTATAACATTTTTTAAAATTATCTTTTTGGTTTGCTAATGAATAGAGTTCAGAATCATTTTCATATATATATATATATATATATTCTTTTTCATATGAATTCCATTTGTTTAAATTTCGATTTTGAGCCATACAACTTGGTTTAACCCTATTTCGCCATTTTTGTGGCATTAATCTAGACCATCTAATCTGAGATAAATCATATTGATAATGCCGTCTTAACCAGTTTTTCCATTGATTGATTCTATAACTCTGAAGTTTCTTATGTTTTAATTCAGAATGAAATATTCCTAGTGTTCTAAAATAGTCCTTTATTTTAGTCTTAAGGAAAAAAGATGCTCTGTTATATTGAAGAACAAATCTTAATTTAGACAAATTAATAACTTGGGTTGTGATAATTTGTAAAATACATATGCTTGTGACAAGTAGGATAAATCAAAAAAAAATATGTGAATTTATTTATATATATATATATTATTATTATATATATTATAAAAGCATGAATACAATGTCGGCTTACAAAAATGACCTTATAATATTAAGCATAATAACTCATAATAAAAGGACATAACCGGAATTCTAGGTATTAGCCTTGTAATCCTATTAGTTTAGGACATAATACTTAGGGGTGTCAATGGTTCGGTTCGGCCGATTATTTTATAAAATTTGTACCATATCAATTTTTCGGTTATTCAATTATGTATAACCAAAATTAGACTTTTTGAAACTATCCCAGTCATGTCGGTTTCTCTTCGGTATCGGCACGGTTCGGTAAATATTCGGTAATCTTTTTTAAATGTCATGTAAAAATCACTAGTAGAAGTAGAATGCAATAAAATACATACTTTTATAGGACTTGGCTTAACTCTCTAGACATTTTTACAGTTTAAATATGATGGATTAAGAAAATATAAAAGATGGCTAGATTATAGATCCATCAACTATTCTACATTAGCGTAAGAGAAACTAAGCAAATACAAAAAAAAAGTATAAATCACACGAGTGGAAAGATATTAACCACGCTGAGATTCAAGAATAAAGTCCATAGAATATTAAATATTCAAAAAGATAAATCTAAACCATTCGAAATTAAACATATTCAATACATTGTAGTTTGCTACTCATAATTGCTACAATACCTTGTGTTTTGCTAGTGAATATGCCGGAAATAATTTAGTTTCAATAGAAGTAGCATAATAGGTTTGAGAATTAGGATTTTGAGTTTAATTACTTGTTGGCTTGTAACTATTTCATAATTCCAAGGTCCCAGAAAAAATGTAATGCTTTATTATTTTTAAACTTAATATAAATATATTCATTGTAAATTTATTCAGTACGGTTCGGTATTGTTTCAGTTTATTTTCATAAAATAAAAAATCTACCCTAATTATCGGTACGGTTATTGATTTATATAAAAACCTATGGTTTTATTTAAAAACCCTCAAAATTGGTTCGGTACGATACGGTTCGGTCGGTTTAGTCGGTTTTTAAATATCCATTGACACCTCTAATAATACTACACATTAGGAATCCTACATGATTACATCTAGGAATCCTATAGTATAATACTTTTGGGATGTCTAATTCATATAAAAGTAAACAAGTAAATATCTTTAGTCATGTAATCCTATTACTTTTAGGATATACTTCTTAAAATTTTCTATTACTAATTTAATTTTAAAACGTATTATAATGTCCTATTACTAATTTAATTTGAGAATGTACCATATTTTCTAAATTCATTTAGAAAAAGGAGAGCCTATATTAATTAAAGCATAAATACAATATTAATATACCAAAATACCTCTAAAAGATTAAGCGAAAGAACTCATAGGGAAATGACATAACTGTAATAACCTATTTTTTGGACTACAATACCTTTTATGCTAATTTTTAATATTTAAAATTGTAAAATTTATAAAATTTTGTCTATTAAATTATTAGTAAAAAATATGTAGGAAAGTTTAATAAAATTAGTTTATAAGAATCCTCCGTATTGGCAGTACATTACCAAACGTGCAATACCAATAAAAAATAAAAGTAATATTAAATGGACCGGATAAAGAGTTGAAATTGAGAAAAAGATACCCCCACGTTAATATATTTTTATTTTATATTTAAATTATTTTTCTACTCAAATAATATTTTTTTAATCAAATTTTTGTGTAATATTTAAAATACTCAATTATTAAACAACAACTAATAAAATATTTAAAAATATAAATGTGTGATAAAGAGAAAAAAATGATTGGTAAGAGCCATTGTCACTAATGATTCTACAAACATAACTTTCTAAAAGTGAAATGTTATATCAATATTTTACTCTTTGAAATTAAAATTTATGGTGGATAAAATTATAATTAAGATTAATATTCAAAACAAAGAGATGAACTAATATTAAGATCTGAATCAACATGAAATAAATTACTTTTAAGTTAAAACCAAATAATTAAAATTTTAAACTAATTATTTAGCAAGAGAATCCAATTCATTTATTTTTTAAATTCATTATATGAGTAAAATTCTTATTCAAGTTAAAAAAAATCTTAGGGTACATAAATTTATTTCATAGGAAGAGCGTTAGTGTCACGACCCAAAACTAACCCTGTCACGATGGCGCCTATCGTGGTACTAGGCAAGCCGACACATTTCCAAAACAAATCGATATTTTCCTTTCAAAGATAATTTCAAAGATATTTAATATAAACCTTCATAAAGGAGTTCAAATCAAAATAAAAGTGCGGAAAAGAAAAGCCTGACATCGGGATGTTACTGGCCATGAGCATCTACTACAATTTGTCTGAAAATATCGAGACTAACAGAGTCTCGAAAATAGCTAAATACAACTAAAGGAAGATAAGAAGGAGAAGAGCAGGGCCGCGATCGCCAGGAAACTACCTTGCTATCTCCGAGAAATCTGCAACCGGAATAGTCAACAGCCGCTACCGTATCTAGATATGCCTGCATCTGCACACAAGATGCAGGGAGTAACATGAGTACGCCAACTTAGTAGGTAACACCAGTAAATAAAGAGTGAGAAGTAGTGATGAACAATAAGCAAGTAAAGTTCATATCACAAAAACTCAGTAAAATACGACATGCTTTTAAAATCAGAGTTTGAATCAAAACAACTCGTTTAAATCCAGTTCCGGTAAAATCATTTAAAGACATCTTTCAACAATTTTCAAACAAAGGCTCAATGCAAAGGTGAGAAAAAAAAATGATGAAATCATAATCAGTCCCTCGGGCAAACATCACTCATATACAGCTTCTCGGGCAAACCTCACCATCATTCATGCCTCCCAGTCACTCGGCACTCGCACTCAGTAGGTACCTGCGTTCGCTGGGAGTGTGTACAGACTCCGGAGGGGCTCCTTCAGCCCAAGCGCTATATCAAGCCAATCATGACATAAATCAATGAGGCCCTCGTCCTATATCAAACATGCTGCGGCATGCAGCCCGATCCCATAAATATTCTCACAAATCAGGCCCTCGGCCTCACTCAGTCATAAACCGCTCCAGCCTCTCGCGCTCTCAGAATACAAAGTATTCAACCCAAACAACATTTATATGATGCATCAAAATAGAGTAATAGAGACAGAGTTATGCAGTAAATAAGTATAAACATGACCGAGTATAGATTTCCAATCGAAAAAAATGAGAGGATAGACAGAAAAGACCTTTAAGGGTCCAAACAACACTGGCATAAGGCCTAAACATGGCATCCAACCTGATTTACAGAATTTCTTTCTAAAACACATGAGAATCATATAGTTTCAACAAAATATTCAACTGTACAGTTGATACGGGATGGACCAAGTTACAATCCCACATGGTTCACGCCCACACGCCCGTCACCTAGCATGTGCGTCACCTCAAAATAGTCACATGACACAAAATCTGGGGTTTCATACCCTCAGGACTAGATTTACAATCGTTACTTACCTCAAACCGATCAAATCCCTACTCCGCGATTCTCTTGCCCCTCTTTCAGCCTCCAAATGCTCCGAATCTATTAACAATCACTACAATATCATTAATTTTTGCTAAAGGAATGAATTCCACATGAAAAACTATCAAATTTGACTCCAAACCCAAAATCGGCTCAAATCCGGCCCCCAGGCCCACGTCTCGAAATCTGACAAAAATTACAAAACTAGAGAGCCCATTTTCTCACGAATCCATACATACGAAATTCACCAAAATCCGACACCGTTTGATCCCTCAAATCCTCACATCAAACTCTCCAAAATTCCAAGCCCTAACCCCTCATTTTCAGCCCTAATATCCACTAATTAAATGATTAAACAACGGGAAATCACCATAGATAGGAGTATTAGAGCTCAAGCAACTTACTTCACTGAAAACCCCTTGAATCTACCTTCAAAATCACTCCAAAAGCTCCAAAAACCGACTTGAAAATGGACCAAAATCCGCGAAGTGTTCTTTTTATACTTTTTGCCCAGGGCTTTCGCACCTGCAGAACCGCACCTACGGTCAAATCCTCGCACCTGCGAGAACCACTTAAGTCCTCAAATTCCACACATGTGCCCCAGGTTCCGCACATGTGGGCGCGCACATGCGCAACACTTTCGCTCATGCGGAACCAGCTCAACTCTTCCTTTTCGCATCTGCGCTCAAGGCCTCGCACCTGCGGGCTTGCAGATGCTGCCAATCCTTCGCACATGTGTTCCCAGCCTTGGCCTTCCATTTCCACATCTACGGCCACCCAAGCGCACCTGCAGATCCCCATCTGCAGGTGCGGAAAACACCAGCAACTTCAGAAACCAGAAAAAATAGTTATCTCCCAACACCAAAAATGAATCCGTCAACCACCGGAAACTAACCCCAGGCCCTCAGGACCTCAACAAATCATACTAACAAGTCATATATCTACATACGAACTTAGTTGAACCTTCGGAACACTGAAAACAACACCAAATTACCCTCAGATTCACTAAGAACTTCTAAACTTCCAAATTTCGCAAACGACGCCGAAACCTACCAAACCACGTCCGAATGACCTCTTATTTTACACACACATCACAAATGACACTATGAACCNATTATTAAAGTGTTCACTAAATTAAAACCAGAAACTTTTATTAACAAGCAGATTCGAAGAGAGGGAATTTGAATTTATTAAAATATTATTGTGACTATATCTAAACCCCAAAAATGACTAGAGCCACAAAAGATTCACAGATAAACATGTGTAAAGTTTAATACTAAATATTCCTTATACTTGAAAGGGAACTAACAATTAAAACAGAAATGTCAGTTACTGAATCAAGCTACAATATCCATTTCCTTTAACTTCAAAATAAAGAAATTCATGCACTATACTGACACTAGCTATAAAATGATTTAAATCATCAATATAGGAATCTTCATAATATATTTCAAATCGAGCGCGTGAGAATGAGGTAATAATATAAGAAACACAAATGCATTACAAGATCAACACATGTTCATATAAACATAAAGATGGCAAAATCAATACAAAAGAAAGAAAGGGAAAAAGAAAACAAAAGGGAGAACAAAAAAAAAATTAAACAAAAGAGCAGAAGAAAGAATACGAACCTGGCTAAAGCAAAAAAAGATAACACTCTTTTGATGTAATAATAAAATCCGGCGAGTAGAGATCAGCTATAATAGGAAAACTCCGGCGTCGGATTTCAATGAAAATAGCTAATCGGACGAAAACAACGATCGTTGATTCAAACTTTTCATTCTACTCTATTTTTTATTCTTTCTTTCTTTTCTTTTCTTTTCTTCTTTTCCCGTTTCTTCTTCCTTCTTTCCTTTCTATTCTTCTTTCCGTTTTCTTCTTCTTTTCTTTTTTCAGAAAATTTCTTTCGTTCTTTTTTTTCTTTTTCCTTTCTTTGTCTTTTCGTTTTCTTCTTCTTTTCTTTTTCCTTTCTTTTAGAATGTCACCCCCCTTTTTTTTTTAATAATAATGTGTGTGTATATGTGATTAGATTGAGGAGATAGTTGGGATGTGGGGAGTTGGGATGTGAGAT